>PVJI01006679.1:0-84253 GCA_004026765.1 Micronycteris hirsuta | reverse complement strand
ATTTTGTAGCAGAAAATAAGAAAAATCACTTTCTTGTTCTTCTAGCTCTATACTTGAGGGTTCTTGAGAGCAGAATCTGTATTTTGTTCCTTATTGAATTCTACCACCTATCAAAATACTTAGCACATATGATATTCAGTAATGAAGCTGGGATCAATAAATGCATAATGAATAAACTGGAAGCATCTCTCAGAGACACAGAACTGAAATACTGGCATTTAAGTAAGATGCTACATTAGCAAATGTGTGTATGCTTGTGTTTCCCCTTGATTTGAACAGCTAACTTTCCTGAATGTCCATATAGTTTAAAATCAAAAGGTTATAAAGGTCTGCCGCATCAGGGAGAGTGAAAATTCCAGACATCAAGGACTCCTTGTGAGACATCTGATTTGTTCATTTGCCTAAAGATCAAATTCTCTAACTGATACACAGACAGACCCAGCCAGTCTCAGCGGTAATGAGACCAGGGGAAAAAGATGACCGTGAGGTAATTTCTAAGATCACGGATATGCAGCAGTCTACATTAATCACACTCATTTCACTTGCAGGTAAGGAAGTAGTGTCAACCAAGAAATCTAACCAGATTCTGCTTCAGAATACAAATCTAAGGATTCTTTCATTGTATACTTGGGCCGTTGCATAATTCTGTCCCCTTTGGACAAGTCACGGAACTCTGAGAGACAGCAAGGTTGACTGAAAAGAACCACCCGAGCACCAAACTTCATTCTTACACTCACTCTCTGTGGTCTTAGGCAAGCCACTTAACCTCCCTGCCTCAGTTTTTTACCTGTTAAGTGGGGATAATTACTTTAGCTAATTTATGAGAATACCATAAACAGTAAATGACTCTGCTGAATGATTGGTAGATACTGTGTAAATAGTAAAGCAAGAGACAATGTAAGAATTCATTCAAAAGAGATTTGTTGAGCATTGCTATATGCCAAGAGGTAGGCTCTGAGAACATTATAGTCTGAGAATATAATGGTAATTACGTAAAGTGAACTTTGTGACAATGGAGGCAGAAGACTGTCAGAAACATCGCACCGGAGGAAAGCAGGGCCGCAGGCTCCTAACAGGCTGACAGAGCAATTTCCTATGATGTCAGTTGAGTAGATTCTCTGTCCTAACTATACATAGCTCCTAGAAACCCAAGCACTAAAAACTTTCTTCTTTTTCTTCTCTCTTTTTTTTTTTTTTTGAGTCATGAAGGGTGTTTTGGTGATAGAGTGACTTGGGAAACAGAACATCTTGAGTTGTCAGCTATATCTTGGGAGGGCAGTGGCAGCCACTGTTGGAAGAGGCTCTGAGAGAGAAGGAATGTTGGCAGTTAGGCCAGGAAGGAGAGAGGCCCAGAAGTGGAAGTGTGGGGACAGGGGTGAGGGCAGGGAGTTATATGGAAGATGGGGAATGTGAGGGACTATAGAATTCCTGAGTAGATAAAGTCTACATGAAAAAATACCTCAGGGAACATGGCATTAAATTGTCCTTGAAAATTCATTCCAAAGATAAATAACTTTATGATCAAAGAGTATGTCAGCTATCCCAAATCCCCCAGGCTGGGGTTTCTATCCATTGCTTAGCAGCCTTTGCATTCACATTGAGATAAAGAGAACCTCATGCTCTCCTGTATTAGAAACGGCAGTCTGGGATCCAGACCTTGGAAACTCTCATCACAGATGCAGACGGCGCCAGTGGTGCAGTATCCGTGTCCGCTGCAGAGCTTGGGGCAAGCCTCTCCGATGTACACATGGTCAATCGCCCAGCTTTGCTTCTCAGTTTCTTCCCCCTTCTGGATCCAGCGGAACTGCGTTGCACTGAAAGTCCCACAGAGAGCAAGAGAGATTCAGTAGGTTATCTCCCATGCATAGCTGTGTCCAGCCTCTAGCCCTGGGAATGGGGACTATTTCTGGGAAAAGAGCTTCCCGAACTTCTCCCTCAAGCATTGACTGGCAGAGGAGAGTGAATGTGTACTCCTCAGACTTGGGGAGTACACCCCAAAATGCCGTTCTGGAAGCTTGTGCCTTCTATGAAAATTTACGTGATTTCCTGTGCTGTTCTGTAATTAATCTGTGCCCATTTTTCCTAGAGAGATACATCATTTTCTAAATCTTCGAGTAAAATGAATGCTGCTCTAGGAAGACTGCACTCCATTATGTTTACCTTGCATCTTTTCATAACCCCACAGGGCACTTGTGTCTGGCATGAGTGCAGCCCTTGGGATCACAGAACACTGGGGCAGATAGGGTGCTCCAGGTCTTTGGGGATCTGTGATTTGTGGCCTGTGATTGAGTTTGGCATGTGCTGTGGTATTTAGTCAAAAGGAAATTTGAGATCTGAGTCATTTACAAACGTGACTCTATTTCTTCCTATTTCTTCTGGGGACATGATGAGAGGAGGAACAGAAGAGGGGACAGGGTACTAGGGCTGCAACTCAAACTCCAGCCTCATTTTATCAATTGTTCTCAGGTCACTGTATGAGCTGTGTAGAGATTGCCAGAAAATTCTGCAAAGTTTACCTTAGTGTGCAGCCTACCTGGAGGAGACATGATCAGGCAGCTGAATGGTGATTCTTTTCCAGCTCGAGCTGTTGACAGCATTGTAGATGGTGGCTTCATGGAACTGGAAGGGGGAACAGCCGATGCTGTTTGAAGAGGAGGGGAGGCATTGGCTCTGAACCAGCTGCCAGGAATCAGACCTGCGGAAACCAAAGAGGCTGCACTAGACAACTCTTAAGATAAATACACGACCTGTCTAATGTGAACATAATGCTTTGGGTTTGTGTTAAATAAACATATTTTAATGTGACTTTCCTATTTCCTATACATATTTATAATCACAGACAATAAAAGAAAACTTGAAAATAGTTTCACACAGATATATTCTAACTCTTTACATGTAAATGAATATGTCCACAGGCAATAGAATACAGTGATAGCATTCATGGCGCTGCACTCGAATGGCTTCCTCCTACTGATGCTGTCGCCAGAAGCACACCCGGCATCGACCGGCAGAATTCTCTGTCTCACCAAACCTAGAATTCACTATAATTCACTTCTGAACGTGGTGGTGGTAGACAGGCCTATCAGCACCGTAAGAAGGTAACGGCACTGTCTCAGACTTTCTTTGACATAGCTATTATGCTTTCGAAGAGGTGACCCTGGCTGAAGCATATTCAGATCTTTCATTGACTTAAATTTTCATTAAGATTGGTTGAAAATTAGTAACATGAATAAAAGAGAGTTCTACTTTGACGAGAAAGCGTAGTGTCTTATTTATTTTAAAATGTAAAGTTTGTATGAAAATAGATTTTTCTTGGTTTAAAGAAAAAAAGGAAAATAAGATGTGTCAATTTTATATGAATGAAATTTGTACATGTGAAATACACATGAACTGACACTTTTTTAAAATCCTCACCTGAGGATTTTCTATTATTGATTTTAGAGAGAGGTAGAGAGAGAGAGAAACATCAATGTGAGAGAGAAACATCGATCGGTTGTCTCCTGCACATGCCCTGTCTGGGAATCGAATCTGGAGCCTTTTGGTGTATGGGACAACCCTCCACCCAACTGAGTCACCCAGCCAGGGATGAATGGACACTTTTAATACAAAATATTCTTCCTTTGCAAACAGTAGCCTTAAAAGTAGACAACCATTTGAAATGTGTATGCAACTTTGGAGGAAATGTAAACATTTCTGCGCAAACCTTGCATCCTTGGTGTACTCCAGCCGGACAGAATGAGGGTCGCCACAAGCCGTGGCCTCACAGCCCACGACGATCTGAAATAAATGAAGTGTCAGGACATGTCAGGCAGGTGACACAACGTCTACCATTGATTAGAAATCCCACCTGTCTTCATCATGACTCTGACCAATAGTCAAAAAATATTCACAGAAGCATTTGCAAAGAGGCCTCCCAGATACCAAGAATATATTCTTTTGACTTTAGCTAATGATGTGCAATTTTGCATGAAAGTGAGAATTAAGGTTAAAAAAGTGCTATTCCTATTTACCTAATATAACAAATTTATCATAAATTTGGAGAATGTAAATTAGCCAAAAGGAGAGTAACGTTTGCAGAATTAATAGACTAATGGAAAGAAACTCAAAGCATTACAGGTTCAAAACATTTTCATTGATACCTTAATCCTTGATGCTACTATTTTTATTTGTAATTAAAAATAGCAATTTTTAATGATGGTATTTATTCTTTGGGTTCTTTTATTTCTATATGAATAAAAGCTTTCCATATTATATGTGATTAATTATTTGAATAATCAATAATGTGCAAATGCTATAAAAATTTGGTGATTCAAATTCAAGTTCTAATCATCTACTTAATAAGTCCCATTTCAGGGTTGACACTGGAGAAGGTGAGAGATAAAAATTTCAGGCCATACACTCATGAATAAAACAACTCTGGCTTCAGAGAGAGAATATGAAGCATATTCTAATAATGGAAATAGAAATCATAAAAAATTACAAATGCTGTGCTGTTTCATAAGAAGGAGAGATTGTATTTAAGAAATGATAATTATGTGACACAATAGAGGTGCTAACTATTGCTATAATGGCAATCATATTACAGTATATAAATGTATCAAATATATAAATCTATCAATGTATCATGTAATGTATTAATTTACATGTTATATGTCAAACATATTTTAATTTAAAAATTCATCAAGTAGGGTACATATGAACTGCTCCTGAAGCATGGGAAGAGTGGGAGAGGTAGAGATAGAAGAAAAGCATTTAAGTAGAAGAAGGACTGAGTTTGGCAAAGCATGAGGTGTAATCTGAGGTATAATCTAAGGTGTCTGGCCTTCATTTGGTAGGCAACGAGGAGACTAAAGACTATGAGCAGCGGAATGACGTGCTCAGAGCTGTGCTTTGTGAAGACAAGCCCGACTGTGCTGTTGAAGACAGGTGGGAGAGGGGGAGAGGAGGCGGAAAGACTAGTTAATGGGCTATTGATTTTTAGGGCCAGAATGGAGGTGGTAACAGTGCAAACAGAGAAGACAGGATGGGTACCAGGAACATTAAAAATTCAAATTAAAAGGATGCAGTGAATGATTAGATGTGAAAAGTGAAAAGTAAAAAACCAAAGACTACTTAACATTTAAAGCTGGCGACTATGTGAAAGGTAGTGCCATTAGTAGAAACGGGAAAGTTGGAAAGAGGAGTTGGTACGGGGAGGGAAGATATGAAGTTCACTGTTAGACATGTTGAGTTGAGACATCAATAAGACAAAGGTGTGGAAATGTACACAGGCTGTTAAAATACTGAATTAATTGTGGTGACTGAGTCAAGGTTGGCTATGACAATTTGAGAGATGGTCTTAAAGATATGACACCTGAAGCCAGGGATGAATGTCTATGGTGGGAGAAGAAAGTTGAGGAAAAGTACCGAGAAATCTGACATTTAGAGGGTTGAAGGGAGAGAAGGAGCCAAAAAGAAGATAGAAGTAGGTACAAAGAAGGTAAGAGGAGAACTGGCAAGGACCCAGAAGCCAAAGGGAAAGAGAATGTCACGGGCTGGAGAGGGCGAGGGCAACAGTATCACATGGTGCAGAGAGAAAAGCAAAGGTGAGGAATGGACGAAAGTTGTTGGGCATAATAGTATTTAGAAAGTCTATGGTGACTTTAAAAAATATGGTTTTAGTGATACTCTATTAAGTTTCTGGGGACAAACTTTTTAAAATATATTGGTTTGATTAGAGAAGAAAATGTCAGTCTCTTTAGTTTAAGGTTAACAGAGGCAGAAAAAGAGGAGGCCCCAATCAACTTAATTAGATATGATGACTTTGACAGGGGTCACAGCATGGATGCGGTGAGGGAGAGCCTTCACTCTTAAAGGATGTGGCTTAGAATGACGGATGGTAGAACACTGGGTATGGCGTGTGACCTTGAACATCTCTTATGCCACTAGGCTAAAGACAGTGCTGAGGGAGTGGTATTATTTGGGGAGCTGGCTCACCTTTCAGTCTCTGAAGGAGAATTTAACGTAGAGCTGAATAAAAAGAGTGAATACTGTTTCTCCAACAGATCTGAAGAGTTCTTCCATCTTAAAAAAACTGGAACCGTGTACCCATTAAACAACAACAACTCCTTTCTCCTACCAACTGTCAATACATTTTTATTTCTTCTAATAAGGATTCTTTCTATTAAACATCATTGTAGCACATCTTTTTAAATAAGGGCATTAGAACAACTGATGTTTGTCTTTAAAATGATCTAGTAATGAAGTGCATTTCTATAATGCCCTTTCTTTTAGTGTGTTTTGCAATGATAAAGACATCAATTGATATTGCCTTATCTTTCTCTCTTACTATTAATTACCTACTATGTCTTCCTTTGCATCCATCTATATGAATACATATTCACTTAAAAGACTTGAGAGTACTTTTAAAATCTTTGAGGATTTGGGAATTCCAACTGGCCTAATGTACACGTTTGTATTTGGAAGTTAGAGACAAAGAAAAATGGAAAGACATAATAAAAATGGATAAACAAAGAAGCTAAGTGGCTTGATATATGAAATAGGCATAGAATAAGAGAAAAGGAGGTAGGTAGACAGACAGACAGAGAAATAGAGACATGCAGAGGCATTTATTTGAGCTTTTGATTTCCAAGCTTTGAGAAAGTGAACTCCAGATTACATATCAGAGGCATAAAAATATAGTTACATTTCTTGCTATGTCCCAATATACTTCTACTTTATTATGCTCAAATAATCCTACCTGATAAAGGCCTTTGTGAAAGATTACTTCTTTTACTCATAAGATAGTCTCTTTTAATAAATGAAATCAATCATTTCCTTACTCATGAACAAATAAACATTCTCCGCCCCGCCCCCCTGCCACCAAACAATGCCATCCTCTGTTTGGAAGAGCCACTCCCCTTACCTTGAACTGCATCATGTACCCGGGCTGGATAATGAGTTCTCTGGAGGACAGCACATTGTGGGTCTTGTCTTTCTTTTTATTTGGCCAGTAGAGGTGGAAGGATGGATTGCCACAGAATCCTGCTGTCCTTACTGCATTAGGGTAAAAACTCCAGTTTTCTTCATGGGAAGTGCCTTCTGTTAAGGTAAATTGGAAGAAATATGGTATGTTATTCTTTTGAACTCACTGGCTTATGGCTGAATTACTTGAATGCCTATGCTCTAGCTTTTTGCTTATCCTTTAAGATTTATTCTTATTTTATTTAATTGGTATAAATATAAACCCAAGATAAGAAATCAAATCTAGGAAAGATTATTAAGTGCTAGTATTATAATTATTGCCCAACTTTTAAAATATAATGGCGTCTGTGTAATTTTCACCATTGCAAAATTATTATCGGTATGCTCTTAAACCAATGCAATATATATCTCTGCAGTACAGAAATTCCTAAAGAAACTAAAATTATTTGGGGGTATTGAAATGTCAAATTATATTTAGAGCTAGACATTTTGTCTTTAACAGGGTTTATTAAATTCTCAGTTGACATTTCAATAAGCTGCAAACCTTGAAGATTTATGAACCACTGGGCAAAATAATAGGTAGCATTTGTTGAGCACTCAGTATATGCTGAGCACTCTTCTGAAGGCTTTTCATGTAGTAATTCATCCAAAGACATAAACAGACAAATGGCCCACAGGAAAGACTGTTCCATGTCTTGTTTCTTACCATCATCAAAAGTGTCGACCAGTTGACTGGGATTGATTTCTGCTCCGCCAATCAAAATGTTGTCTAGTGCCCACTGAGCACGTTCCACCCCAGAGACCACAAGTCCATTGCTGATCACAAAAGGCTGCCACCAGCGAAGTCGAGTTGTGTTGGTGAGGGCATCCTCAGGAAGAAGTATGTAGTCGTGTCTAACAGAAATGTATTTCTGATAATCCATCTCATGGAGCAAAGTCCAAGTAATTCCTATAATAACAAATCAACATAGTAACGTATCTGGGGAAAAAATCCCACAGCTTCTGCAAGTCCCCCTGCCCCCAAATCTTCAACCAGACAATGAGAATTGATTTCACTGACTTTATTATTTTTAAGTATATTTTATTGATTATGTTATTACAGTTGTCCCAATTTTTCCGCTTTTGCCTCCCTCCAACCTGTATACCCCTTCCCTTTAGCTATTGCCCCCTTATGTCATGTCCACGGATCATGCATCCAAGTTCTTTGGCTTCTCCGTTTCCTATACTATTCTTAACATCCCCCTGTCTGTTTTGTACCTACCATTTATGTTTCTTATTCCCTGTATCTTTTCCCCATTACCTCCTTCCCCCTCCTGGCTAATAACCTTCCAAATGATCTCCATACCTATGATTCTGTTCTTATTCTGGTTGTTTGCTTAGTTTGTTTTTTTTAGATTCAGTTGTTGATAGTTGTGAATTTGCTTCATTTTTAATGTTCATTGTTTTGATCTTCTTTTTCTTAAATAAGTCCCTTTAACTTTTTGTGTAATAATAGCTTGATGATGATGAACTCCTTTAGCTTTACCTCATTTGGGAAGCACTTTGTCTGTCCTTCCATTCTAAATGATAGCTTTGCTGGATAGAGTAGTCTAGGTTTTAGGTCCTTGCTTTTCATGACAGAATACTTCTTGCCAGTCCATTCTTGCCTGCAAAGTTTCTTTTGAGAAATCAGGTGACAGTCTTATGGGAATTCTTTTGTAGGTAACTCTCTGCTTTTCTTTTGCTGCTTTTAAGATTCTCTCTTTATCTTTAACCTGTGACATTTTGATTATGATGTGTCTTGGATTTAATGTAAATGCTCATCACTTATATTGTTGCAAAATGAGGCTGATGTTATGAGGGGAAGGATATTAAGAAATACTTGGCCAAAAATAAAAACGTTAAATAAAATTTATATATTTTCTGCTGTTAAAATTTTGTTCTAGATTCCTATATGCAATATTTCTCATGCATAATGAGAAACATTCATGTCTTTCTGTTTCTAGAGAAGAACTTGCATTTTAAAATACAGCTATTGTATATGGAACTGGAGAGCCTTATGCTTAGTGAAGTAAGGCAGGCAGTGAAAGACAAATACCATATGATCTCACCTTTAAGTGGAACCTAATCAACAAAAAGAACAAGTGAGGAAAACAGAACCAGAGACATGGAAATAAAGAACAAACTGACAGTGACCAGAGGGGACGTGGAAGGGGGATAATGGGGGAAAGAAGGGCAAGAGTCATCAGGGAACATGTATAAAGGACCCACAGAAAAAGACAGTGGGGGAGGGGGAAGGGAGGATTGAATGTGGGAGGTCAGGGTGGGTAGGGCAGAGGAGAGTAATGAGGTGGAAATGGGGACAGCTGTAGTTGAACAATAAAAAGAAAGAAAAAAGCCAAAAAATATAGCTATTATAATTCTATGCAATTTGTGGTTCATTGGACTGATGTTTCCCTCTTAACAACTGATAAGACTGTAAGTGGTATGGTTTAAAGTGGCACTTAAGAAACACCTTTTGAATACCACAAAATAGTTTAAGGCCATCTATTTACTAGTTATTAAGGATTTCTATCTGCTAAAACTGATTTTTCTAAAGGCCTCATGGTATTATGGTATTACGTCTGGTTTCAGGTACTTCAAAGTAATAAAACAGAATTTGGTGAAATAGTGCATGACACAAATTCAGACTATCTTCTTTCACAATTAATAAAGTTTTCTTGAAGATTCTCTTAGCATTTATTACATGCTTGTTCACATGAAAGCTTTTTAAAATAATTTAAAATGTTTTAAAATTTATATTTTACTTGGAAAAGTATACGAAAAATTACTAAAATTATTTTTAAATTGCATCATTTATAATCTAGCTTCAGTAAGCATAAAGATTATTTTCTTTGTTCATAAAGTTTGGAGCTTATTTATTTATTTTAACATTTTATTTTTCCTTAATTTTTAAAATTTTAAAATTACAGTTGACATTCAATATTATATTGGTTTCAGGTACACAGCACAGTTGTTAGCCACTTATATAACTTATGAAGTGATCCCTAGATAAGGCTACCTCCTGACACCATGCAATTTTTTAAAGGTGATTTCTCTCTTGTCCCCTTTTTTTTTTTTTGGTAGATTTTGCTAACACAGAAGTTACATGTATGGATTGTGTAACACAACTAAGATCCTCAACTTTCGCTTTGTAACTTTCACTATTAGCATTGTGATGTCAACAAAGCTTTGCAGAGACTTTTCTGAGGGGCGCTGGATGGAACCTGGTGCAAGGTATGGCTTTCACCCCTGAAACGTGCCTCCATCGGTGGAGTAGTCCAACAGCACACCTTCCTTCCGGCAGACAGGTCGATGGCAGGAGGTCATGTTGTTCTCACTGCCGATGCGTCCCCAGTATTGCAGGAATCTGAATGCAAGCACACGTTATCCATCAGAATGGTTATACAGAACAAGCAGTCTGTCTGCTCAAGTCCTACATAAAAACTTCCACATGTGTTCCTTGCTTTGGGGCCAGTTTGCTAAACTGTGATGAAAATAACACCGAATTGACTTACTTTGCCCCTCGGAGATCCAAATCTTGAGTAATAGCTTGTCTCACAGTGGATCCCCCAAAATAGAGTGCAGTGTCCTCAGCAAGGATCCCACACTCGGTACAAGTACTCCCACCTTCTAAGGACATCCATAAATCAGGCTTGATCTCTTCACTGTCGAAGCGTTCCTTCAGAAAAGTCTGGAAAAAAATAAGTGGCATGTTGTTAAAAATAACAATTTCAGATAACTATGTATAGACAATACAGAATTACATCTTGGACTTTAAAAGTTAGAGCTGGTTTTAAATGCTTTTCCAAAGATATTTTAAAAAAGGACAGCTTCACAATGTTCTTTTCCATCATTGAGTAGAGATAATTTAAGCTTAAATATGTTTAATAATTAGAATTTAATGTCCAGAAAGAATCTTAAAATAATTAGAAGGTTGAGTAGGTAATACTCCTATTTGTAAAAAGTTACTTAAGCATGCATACGAGGTCTGTCGAGAAAAAGTCCAGCCATTGTTAATTTAACAAGAATGGTTTGTGCGATGTCGATGTAACCTGGCAGCCAAGGAGAGTGGACTGGAATGAGCATGTGTGAACAATGATGACTTCCTTGTAGTGGTCAGTGGGGGTGGTAGACCACATTGAGTGAGCATGTGTGCTGTATGGCCGTTGCATTCATTCCAAATGACTGAGAGAGCAGAGCAATGAATCTGCATCAAATTTTGGGTTAAGCTAGAACATTCCTCTATGGAAACTTTTTGGATGATTCAGAAGGCTGCAGCTACGGGCCACTGCTGATTGGTAGCTTCATCAGACAACGTGCCTGCTCATGCATCACATCTTGTGCAAAGTTTTTTGGCCAAACATCAAATCACCAGGTGACTCAGCCCACCTACAGCCCAGATTTGGTGCCCTGTGTCTTCTGGCTTTTCATAAAACCAAAATCACCTTTGAAAGGGAAGAGATTTCAGACTGTTGATAAGATTTAGGAAAATATGATGGAGCAGCTGATGGTGACTGGCAGAGCTGTGTAAGGTCCCAACGTGTCTATTTTGAAGAGGACTGAGGCGTCATTGTCCTGTGTACAATGTTTCTTGTATCTTCTTCAATAAATGTCTTTATTTTTCAGATTGCATAGCTGGATACTTTCTGGACATACTCATACTCCCAAATTATGTTTGTTTATTTACATGGTATATAAAAATACTATTGTAATTTATTATAATATTATGAAATACACAAAAAATAAAAATTCAAAGACATAAGATAAAGTATAACAGATGTCCTAGCACTTTTCCCCCCTGGAGTTATGTGGCCTCATGTCGAAGACTCCTTTAGGCTGCCGTGACCTGCAGCTTGCAGCACAGAGTGAACTCTGAATGTCTATGAGGTTAAGTAAGGGTATTTGAAATCAGAGTTTTCCATATGAAGTCAGAAGAAAATCAACCTTGGGAGGCAATTTGAAAGACTTTTCAAGTATTTATCAGGGCCATGATTTAGGACAATGGGGAGAAGTACTCAAAATCTAGAATAAAGTATTTTCCCTGGGTCTCCAGTTTATCCTTTTAACTAAGAATAACCAAGAACCAGGAACAGTCTATTTTCCAAAGTGAGTAGATGATTAAATATTAGGGCTCATTACAGCTACATTCTGTATAAAATGACTTCATCTCCTCACATCACAGCAAGATACTGATTACTCACTTTCCCCATAGTATACTCATTTTGTCTACAATACAGTTTTGCATTGGGTTGAGGCATCCAGTGTTTTTTAATGGCATGACTATACCATGAACATGATTTGTAAGACTTGTAATTGCAGTAATTACACAGAAAATGATATACTTTCCCACTTACCTAAGAGAGTTATCTAGTTGCTATCTTACTGTGTAGTTAAAATGATTTAAACAGGCCCTCTTCAGTCTCAGAACATCACCACCTCTATGGTCAAAGACGTGTGGTCCTGTGTGAGTCTCACCTCACCTCACTGATGGTAGCAAGTAAGTGCAATTTTAAAACAGTTTTACATTACTAGAGTCAGAAAGACATGGATCACCAACCACGTAAACTCTCATTAGAACGATTCGAATAAATGCTTAATTTAGATTGTACAATTTCTAACCCAACTGAGGAATGCTAATGAAATTTGCATGTTGTGAAAGAAACTAGAAAGAAATTTGATTGTTGTGAAAAGATCTTTTTTCAGTTTCTTCATTACTTGTGACTATGTTTCTTATGTTATAATCTCATTTCATAACAAATAGACTAAAAGCTTCAGATGCAAGTGAGCATTGGTCGACTTTTATTTTTTTAATTTAGCAGTTCCAAAGTTGTTGAATTGTTATGGAAAAAACCAACAGAACAGGTTTCATTTACATTGTTTGGGCCTTATATGTTTGATTTCAACCATTGCGCTTTTTTAGCGTAGACATTTTTCTGTTATTGGAATGACAAATGCACTGTATTTAGTCACAGAAAGAGAAGCACATATGGCAAATGTGTTGGGCAACTGTATGTGCTTTGCATATTAAGTAATAATGTAACAGCTAAAATCCCCAAGAATGACCTCTCTATTCTTAATAGACAACCATATTTCAGCAGTTATTAAATCAGAACTTTGGTTTTCTGAAAATTTAGGTACTGTTTAGTCCTTTTTGAAATTTTTTGTGATAATGGTTATTTGCTTTATTTCATAACAACAACGGTATTCTCCTTCAACCTTGTATTTCCTGAAAAAGTGATGTAAAAAATGCTCAAAACTGACTCTAAATAAAGACTCTGCTAAAAAAACACCCCAGTATTTATGTTCTTTATTCCATATAGTCTGGTGTATTTGTATATTAGGTAAATTGTGCTAGAACTTGATCCTAATATTCCTGTATCTAAGAAACCTAAGAAACCTTTTTTTAGTTTCCATCCAAAGAGTTTATTTATTTGGGGGCTCCAAAGAACATTGTTATAAATTATTAGTGTCACACTTAAGTTGCTTCTTAAGGCAGGACCTAGAATGCGAGTAAATGCCTTCTGTCAGAGCTTTACCATTACCTTCAGAGTGTGAGTCAGGTAGCAGTTGGGTCCAAAGTACCCTGGATCACAGATGCACTGTTCCTTTAAGCAATCTCCATGGCCTCTGCAGTTGTCCAAGCATCCAGGGCCCAGGTAGAAGTTATCGATTGCCCACTGCGTGTCTGAGTACTTTTGATAGAACCTAAATCTTACTGGGCTATTAGCAACACAAAAGGAATGACAAACAGAAGTTAACTTTGTTCAGGTTCATTTTCCTGTGCATGCATTCAGTGTATGCAAGAGAAAAAACATTTAAGACAGTCTGAGAGGATGAAATGGATTAATAAAACATGTTTTCTGACTGCCATTAGTTTTCTATTTCTAGTCATGGAACATTAGAGCCTGTTTCATTTAAATTTTATAGTATGTGAGCCGACTTGTAACACACAATGAAAACACAGTGAAATCTCTATTTCAAACAATGAGAACACTTTAAAACACAAAATTATCATAAATCATGTTGCTTATGAACTGGAATCCAGTGATTGCTTCGCAATTTAGATTCATTAATTGAATTTCTGAAATTGTACAGATGGGGAGTGAATCCTTTGACAGAGCCTTGTAAGCATATACCCAGCCCTCAGGTGGTTGGGAAACAGAAACTTTTGAATTCTCCAAAGATAATCAATATTCTCAGAGTAACTATGCTAATTAGAAAACAAATTTGAAAGTGTTATATTAAAGGACATTTCTCCGAGATTTTAATTTCATCATTGTTCTTCTCTGCCTTCTGGGGAAAACACAAACCTCATAATTAACCTTATATTAAAATATTCCACACCATGTTGGTATAAAGAGTCCAAAGTCCACGAGGGAACTTTACGGGGTGATAAAATGTTCTGTATCTTGTTTCATGTGGTGGTTACATGCATTATACAATGGTAAGAGCTCACTTGCAATAAACAATTAAGAAATATGCATTTTACTGAATGTAAATTAAACTTCACTATAAAAAAGAAAAGAGAGAATAGGAGGGGGAAAATGAAGCAAGGACATCGTGGTGGCTCCCCAGGATGCATTTTACCCCAGATGAGTCATATGAGGTAATCATCATAATGTAATCCCCTGAACTACTGGCTGAGTCAGGAAAGGGCATTCTTGAGTTAATTTGTACCAATGGGATGCAAGGAGGTGCTTGCTCTGGCTCTCTTTGAAAGAAAAGCAACTCTTTCTCTCTCATGAACGTAAGTAAGAATGCATTCTGTGCGAGGTTTCTGAAAGTCATTGATGTTCAGGGGAACCAGCCTGAAGTCCGAGCGTGGCCCAGGTGTGGACAGTGGAAAAAGGGTTAACAATGTCCTTGAAGACATTGTTGAGCTTATGAAATCAAGTAATCCAAGAATCCATTTATCTTTGGATTTTTTCATTATAGGTATAATGCATTTCATTTTTTTAATTGATGTTTGAATACAGTTGTCTCCATTTTCCCACCACCACTTTCCCCTGTCTTCTCCCCTCTCCCGCCTCCCACCCTCAACCCTACCCCTCTTCGGCTTTGTCCATGGGTCCTTTATACACAACTAGTCTGAACTGGGTTTTCTGTTACTGCAGCTGAAAGCATCTTGATGTAGCTTCCTAGCAGGTTAACGGACTAACCCCTTTAGAGTTGTTCCAGAAAGCTGTGAATGCTGATGAGGTAAATGATATCTACAGGTCACTGGAAAGCTGTGTGGGAGCACCTCATTCAAAGGCTCTGTGTGTTCTGGTCATGTCTCATAATTCTGTTTTACAAGAAGGTTTTTCATTTAACCACACTCTATGATTCATATGGTGGAGGCTCACCTATCATTTTCTTTAATGTATCTTTTTTCCTAATTTTACAGTCAAAGAGAAATCTTTTGGAATTGCTTTAAATTAACTCATCCACAGGCTTTTCAGAGTACAGTTTAATCATTTTGGCTCACTATTGCTCCAAACTAATTACTTATCACTGCAGGTGCAGTACATAAGGCTTTGATAAGAGAAAAATGAAAGCTACAAGCCATACTTGTAAAAATAGTATGAAGAGTTAGGATTTGTACAAACAGCATGATGAGTTAGGAATTTGCTCCTGGCTCCATCTATCATGGATCAACAAGGCCTTAATGTGAAAAGTATACGGTGTGTGGTGGACCACAATCTACAAGGCCAGTAAGGTAACATACACCTTTTCATCTGGCTCTATGGCCGTCACTCTTGCTCTGTCCCCATTTGCAGATACTGGGGTGTGGAACATGAAAGGGCCTGCCAGGGCCCATCTTGACAAGTCTGAGAATAACAACTTGAGGTCTCCTTGAGTTAGCTCACCATGGAGGTCACAAATGGAGAGCCTTTAGAGTTAAGGAGGAAGACAACATTTTATCCACAATTACACACAATTTCAGGCTCAACCACAGTGTCCCTAATCTACTTCTGGATTGGAGCCTGGTTTTATTTTATTTTTTTAAAGATTTTATTTATTTTATTTTATTTTTAGACAGAGGGGAAGGGAGGGAGAACGAGAGGGAGAGAAACATTAATGTGTGGTTGCCTCTTGTGCGCCCTGACCAGGCACCAGACCCAAACCCAGGCACGTGCTTTGACTGGGAATCAAACCGGTGACCCTGTGGTTCACAGGCCAGTGCTCAATCCACTGAGCCACACCAGCCAGGGCATGGACGATTGGAACCAGGCTTTATTTTAATTTTCTACTTACTTTCCTACTAAACTCTCAGGGAGTGGGTAGGTGATCCTTTTCCATCCTTTAGTTGGAAAGAATACAGACGGCTGAGAAATACTTCCAGAGCATTTTGGGTCTGCAGGTAAACACTGAGGGACCAGATAATTCCAGCTCACACCAAAGTCAGTAGAATACTGTACATGAATTTGATTCTGGGCAACTTTTTCAGACACTTTACATCCAACAGAGATCTAATAAACAGAAAAGCAAGATTGTTAATATATTAAACCCTATTACATGTTTCTACTCTAAGCACCTGGCGCACTTGCTTGATAGACACTGCGCCACAGCTATTCTGTGTTCTCAGCTTCATTATTCGTTCTGCTGATGGGTGGGAAAGGTGCTCAAGGTGACGAATTATAGGAAGTGCCAAATGTCTTTTGCAGGGAGTTTGGAAAGAAGCTGAAACCTGTGCTTTTGCCATGGCTGGCTGATTGCCTTGGAAGGCCCAGGCCCTCACTTACAAATTGTTGTTTGTTGTGCTAATGGTTTGGCACTTCTATTTGGCGCAATGCTGACCAAGAAGGATTGCTAACAGCTTTCCCAAGTTTACTATTTTGTCCTACAATTTATGACTCTCAGTAAATCACTTTCGACTACATGTAAGACACAATGAAGTAATAACAGAAGGTAATTTTAATAAGGCCCAGCACCCTTTGTTGGTGGAGGTAGCCATAATGCCGCATTTGTTGTTAATGCAGTGGGACTAAGGTAGACAGAATGAGTTGATTGACATAAGATCTTGGCCAAAATTGACGTTAGCATTAATGCTATTCATGCCTCTGTTTTCCACAATTTTCTTTCTACAGAAACATCTCTTGTAAAGAAAAAAGTAGATATAATCATAATAGCTTTATTCTTCTCTTAAGAGACTGTGTAAACTGTATAATGATTTAACTTAGGGAACTGGAATCCGTATCCTACATATTTATTATCAATATTTGCTCTATCAGTATTTAACCCTGAGCAGAAAGACATTATTCTTATGAAAGGTTAACCTTGAAATAGTTCAGAAATAAAATACTTTAAATCATTAAGTTATCTAGTGTCAAGTTGTATATTACCTTAATATTAAATTTTTCTTTCCAAAGTATATATTAAGTCAATGAAATACAGTATTAGATGATTTTTGTCTCTACAATTATTTTTCACTTTTATATGCTAGTATGTGGTTATTTGTGCAGTCAAGACCATAACATTTCACCTTGAACTGCATGATCCAGCCCTCAGTGGGAGTCAAGTCGTGAGTCACAGCGTACACTTCTCTTCCATCGTGACTGCCACAAAGCATGACACCATCTGGGGAGTCACAGAATCTTTCCACTGTACAATCATCATGGAAGAGCCAATGCTCACTCACTTAAAAAAAAGACAAAAATTTTATGACAAAAATACTTGAGGCAAATTTTCACTTTAAGCAAGATCTAGAAGTAAGTACAAATCTCTATGACATATATCACATACAATCCACAGACAACACATGACTGTAAGCACATCGTTTTAGGAATACGGACCCTGGGAGGTTAAGATGTATCTACTGCCTGATATTGGTGAGTCTACATTTGGAAAAGGAGAGTGTATGTATGTGTTGTAAGTGAAAATCAAAGGGAAACATCTACTTTTTTTGACAGATATTGAACTTTTAGGCAGGATCTAAAGAAGCAGAATGAATTTTTATGAACATGATAGGGAAGTGAGTAGAAGTGAGTTAGCTACTTTTACTCAAATTCTAATAGTGCCATCTGGGTAATTAAAAAACTTGTTATCAGTCAAACTCTAGAACCAGTGGTTACAAGGGGCTGGGGGGAGGGGGAAGTGGAGAAGTTCCATCATAGGGTACAAAGTTTTAGTATTAAGCTCTGGAGGTCTACTGTACAACATAGGACCTATAGTTAACAATACTGTATTATATACTTAAATTTTGCTAAGGGAGATCTTATATTAAATGCTATTCCCATAACAGAAAAATCAATATTAAAAAAAAAAAGAAGGGGGCAGAAGACAACTTTTGGAGGTGATTGATAAATTTATGACCTTGATTGTAGTAATTGTTTCATGGGTGTATACTTATCTGCAAACTCATCAAGCTATGTCAACTATATCTCAATAAAGTGATATAAAAAAAGCTTCTAAGAGTCTAAGGACAACTTAAGCAGCAAGATTATGACTTGGTAGTGCAGAGTACCACCTACTGTCTCTCTCTCTCTCACTCTCACTCTCTCTCACACACACACACTCTCCTCATAGTGCCTTTTTTCTTCTGGAAGAAGTGTTTGTGACATCATATTTTATTCTAGAAAGGTTTGAAATTAAACATATCTACAAACTGCATCTAATTCATGATATACTTTGATTTTTTGGTTCAACTTTTCTCTGAAAGTTCCCTGGTGAGCTCCAGTATTTGTGGTGGAGATGAACAAATGGGCACAACCAGGCGTGCGGGACCTTTGCACAAGCTGCAGGCTTGGATGGCCTCAGAGGCTTCCGAGAAGACACCAGACAATGAAACTGGAATTCAGCCTTTACCTGTGTTGTTTCCTTTCAATTTTGTCTAAGCATGATATACAGAGAACAAGCAGTATATACCTGGGATTTCAATAGCTACCCCAGCAGCATTATCTGTCAGGTTTCACCTCACGGGATTGGGAGCCGCGTTCAACCCTCCATCACTGGTACAGGACTCAAGAGTCAAAGTGGACAGACACTTGATTCCAATAAGAATACCTGAGACAGTTATTCTGAGGTACGTATTTTATTTATGCTAGACCTCTGCAATTCTAGTGAAAGAAGGCTTACATTAATCAACTAACTCATCAATCTGTTCTGCAGTATCACAGACAGCTTCTCTCAGTAGATATTAGTTTCTAGGAATACCATTTTTGCAAAACAAGTAGGTGGCAGAAAATTTGTTCCTTCCATTGTATATCACCAACTAAACCTACAGTAAAAATCAGTATTTTAGGTACTCAAAAATAATCTGTATTTGTTTTCTTTCATATAGAAGCAGTACTTAAGTTGTTATCTGACTGTAAGCCCACTACGTAAGCCATTACACAGGAAAAAAACCTCAAATAATTTAGCAAAGTTTTGAACCAGATCTATGTAAGTAAATCTTAATAACCTTCTTAAGAGAATAAGACTACTTGGTAGTAGTGAGGAAAATTTTAAGTTTTTCGTACTTAAAAGGGTGATTTTTATTAAATAAATTTGTACTTGTACCACCGTGCCACATGATATACTAATAAATGAATTAATGAGAATAACTGAGTATTCAACAACGTCAAAATGGTGAACAACTTAAAATATTATACAGACATTAGAATGATATTTTCAAAGATAGTAAAGGACATGGGAAGGTGACCAGAATTTAATTCTAAATGAAGAAAAGTAGGATATAAAACATGTATAATTTATTATTATAACTTTGTTAAAAATATCTTTACATAAAGGTATAAAAAAAGAATCTAAGAAAAATACCAAAATATTTTTTTTTTTTTTAAAGATTTTATTTTTATTTATTTTTAGAGAGAGGGGAAGGGAGGGACAAAGAGAGGGAGAGAAACAGCAATGTATGGTTGCCTCTCAAATGGCCCTCAGGGCGACCTGGCCCGCAACCCAGGCATGTGCCCTGACTGGGAATTGAACCGGGACCGCTTGGTTCCCAGCCCGTGCTCAATCCACTGAGCTACACCAGCCAGGGCCCAAAATATTGATGATGGTTATCCTCTGGGTGATTTTTATTTTCATTCTCATGATTTTTAATATTTTCTCAATTTCACACTCTGAATATGTATTACTTTTATAATAAAACATTAATAATTATTTTAAATGATTAAAATTCCTCAAATGAAAAAAATTTTTAAGCATAGGTTTCATTCCTCTGAAAGGTTCTTATCAGTCTTATTATTGTAAAATACATTTACTTTTCTATGCAAGAGTCTAGGGTCAAGTTGCATGTGATACAGTCTCACTGTCTGATGAATGTATGGCGAATATTCTATCTATTTTCACTGTTTGGGTAACACTTGCAGTGTTGGTGAGATGTACAGTTAAACATCTCTACTTGACCTGAAGATATTATGGAGTGTAACCACAGATATGGCATGACAAAGCCACATACTTAATATAAGACACAACTTTAAAAAATGATGACCAAGATAGTGTTATGAAATGAAAAGAAAACAAGACATCGAAGATAAGAATAGCATGAAGAGATCCTTGCTAGTTCACCAGGATCACGGCACCATGAGAAGGAAGAGTAATCAGCAAGAGCCTGGACACTCTGAAACAGGAAATGCCATCACAAGTGCATCCGGCAGGCACGTTAGCTAACAAGACTCCTGTCCTCTGATATTAAAATAAGTGACCAGAAAGTGTTGGCTTTCTAGCCAAAGTAGAAAATGGAAACAGAAATGGAAAATTTTCTAACAAAATAAAATATTCCTGTTAACAAAATTATACAACATTATTTATTAAAAACATAGTTGATGGCTTGAGAGAAAGAAAATAGTTATAATGTAAACTGGCAAGGATGAGAAAAACAAAAGGGTGACCCCCCATGTTCACTGCTCCTGTATCATTTGAGAATCTGTAAAAAGTTTCACATTCCACTGTTTTGTAAAGAGCAAAATCCAAACTGCATTTCCACTGGATTTTTATTTAGCATTGTGAAAAATTTACCTGCAGTTTTGTCCTCCATAAACATGTCAAAAGCGATTCTCCCGACAGGGCCAGCGTCGGCGGGGGAGCGCTCGTGCTGGGGCACGGGGGCGCTGCTGAACGTGTCCAGCATGACGGTCCTCTGGTCGGCAGAGCCTGCGATGAGGACATTGTCGATGGCCCAGTCGTTCTGATCTGGGCCGTCATGTCTCGGCTGCCACCAGCGGAAGCGAGTAGCAATCTCTTTAGCATCAGGGGGGAGAAGGATATTCACGAACCTGTGAGAAAATGATAGTGGGGGAGGGGTAATTTTGTCAAATGTCTCATGTAAGTAAACGATTTATAATCATGTCACAGGGTGAATGAGGAGAGGACGTTGACTAGAATAATCTTTAAAAACCATGATGAACTGGCTTGATCTTATGAAGTCTCTCCAGTCACTAAACTGGAGAAATATAAAGTGAACAATTCAAGTGTCCAGGAACTACCAACTTACTTAGCCCCTGCATAGCTTCAGAGGGACTCCACAATTTTCTGCTTGCCTGGGGTGCCTCGGGATATGTAGGCCTGGGGTAACTTCGTAAGCACTTGGGTAGAGATAGCCAACTGACATTTTTTTTTTTTGGTCACCTTGGAGTTAATTCATTTGTTTCTTTCTCCTGGTTCCTTGATTTCATTCTACTCCCAATGAGTACCAGCAATGTCCTCGAAATATGCACACTAGATTGTGGCAGGATGTTTGGACTCTCAACCTGGCAGTACCAGGCTGTATGTAATTACTTTATCAGTTGCCTGTGGTTTGATGTTGACTTTGTCTTTATGTTTTATTGAAAACATTACACTGAGAAATGCTGAGCAAGAGCCATGGGCTAATAAGCCCAGCATGACATCCCTGGCTCAGTCACCAAGGACAGACATGGACAAACATGGCTCCAAGCTCCAACATGGACCTTAACCTACTAAAAATAAAGTCTAAAATAACCCCTTGGGGTTCAGGCAAGATCTATTCAAAGCTAGGATGCTTTTAGTTGAATTTCCATACAGTACCTGGATTTTAAATACTTAGTTTGATTATGCCCATCATTTTGTGCAGCTTTTGGGCCAGGACAGCTTAATGGATCTTGGTCTCAGGGAAGGAAGGTGTAGACTGTGAGTCCTAGACCTTACCGTGTAGTTACTGGCAGTTTGGAGACCATCGGTCTTTAGGTAAATAATATTTTCCAAAGTTTGTTTCCTCATGCATCTTAATTTTGAAGGTCATCTGTGCCCCTCCCACCACCTTTTTGTATGTTCATCCTGTAAGACCTCTCTATAATTTATCTCCATTGATTTAGCATGTTTAATTAACATTTTAAAATGTATTACATAACATCAGAAAATCTATCCATTCCTGGAGGGATGCACAATCACACTTCTTTACCCAGAGCAATCATCCTTTAATAGCTTTATTTTTCTTTCCTATTTCTATATTATTTTCCTTTCTCTGATAAATTCTTGACCACATTTAAAAAAACCTTTGGAGTGAAAATTTATCTAAGGCTGCTAAAATTTTAAGTAAATAAATTATGACCACAGTTCCTATCTTGGTCAATTAGTTTCTCCTTTAGAAAAATAAAGTAGATTAGACATTTATGCTTCTGTCTTACAGAAACATAATTTCCTTCTCCCTGTATATAATGCTGTTTAAGTGTTCAGGAACACACACTTGAGAGTCTTTATCACTTCCTCCATAAAGACCAAGAAAGTAGTTTACTTGGTTTGTCTATTATCTCCTACTAATAGATGAGCACATTTTTTTTTTTGCACTATGACATTGTGTACCACTTAGATTCTACTGGATTCTTTTATTGGTGTCCAACTTTAATCCAACTGTGGGATTTAAATCTTTTGCTTGTGACAGAGATTGCTGGCATTTCCTCAACTGCCATTCTCCCCTTCTTCCTTTATAATAGGAACCCATCTTTTTAGGCAGGCAAGCAGTCACTCAGAATAGAGATAATGTGTCCAGACTCCCTCGCCTCTGGGTGTGTCTCTGTGACAAAGTTCTGGCTACTGGAATGAGAATGGAAATATGAGCAACTGACAAGAAGTGTCCTTGAAGGGAGACAGCGCCCCCTTTTTGCCCATCCTCCTTCCTGCTGGCTAGAAGTGGAGGAGCTAGAGTCCCCCTTTTGGAAGTCCTGTGTTGAGTGTGGCAGCAGTACAATGTTGAAGGAACCTGGGCCTCTATGTTTTGTGGAACCACTGGAGCAGCCCTAGGCTATTTACAGAAGAAGGGAAAAACCCTTATTTTGGGTTTTCTGTCATTCACAGAAGAACCAATTCTTAACTAATATGTTGAATTTAAATGATTATTTACAGTATTTTAAAAGTTTTTATTTTACTTAACTTGTAGCCTATACCTGGTTTTCCATGCACTGAGGTATTATCTAGTATGTACGTTTTCTCTTCTCCTCTTCCTTCTTCTTCTTTTTTCCCAGTGCTTTTCCTGTTCTTGATTGGGCTGAATTTACTCCTCTTCTCATCTTTCCCTTCCTTTCCTCTCTGCTCTCCAGTCCTCCAGCCTTCTCCTTTTCTCTTGTCTTATCCTCCTTTTCCTTCTTCTCCTCCTACTTTAATAAATATGCTCTTTTCCTTTTTTAAAAAATATATTTTATTGATTATGCTATTGCAGTTGTCCCATTTTACCCCCTTTATTCCCTTCTGCCCCACACCCCCATCCCCATTCCCCTCCCTTTAGTTTTTGTCCATGGGTTGTACACATAAATCCTTTGGCTTCTACATTTCCTATACTATTCTTAACCTCCCCTTGTCTGTTTTCTACCTATCATTTATGCTACTTATTCTCTGTACTTTTCTCCTCTCTCCCCCTCCCACTCTCCTGTTGATATTCCTCCATGTCTTATATAAATCCCTTTAACATTTCATGTAATAAAGGCTGGGTGATGATGAACTCCTTGAACTGGACCTTATCTGGCCTTTATCTGCCCTTCCATTCTAAATGAAAGTTTTGCTGGATAGAGTAATCTTGGATGTAGGTCCTTGTCTTTCATGACTTGGTAAACTTCTTTCCAGCCCCTTCTTGCCTACAAGGTCTCTTTTGAGAAATCAGCTGACAGCCTTACAGGAACCCCTTTGTAGGTAACTGTCTCCTTTTTCTTGCTACTTCTAAGATTCTCTCCTTATTTTTAATCTTGGGTAATGTAATTATGATGTGTCTTGGTGTGTTCCTCCTTGGGTCCAACTTTTTGGAACTCTCTGAGCTTCCTGGACTTCCTGGACATCTATTTCCTTCACCAGCTTGGGGAAGTTCTCCTTCATTATTTGTTCAAGTAAGTTTTCAATCCCTTGGTCTCCCTCTTCTTCTTCTGGTACCCCTATGACTCGGATGTTGGGACATTTAAAGATGTCCTGGAGGTTCCTCATTTTTTTGAATTCTTGTTTCTTCATTCTTTTCTGGTTGAATGATTTTTTTTTCCTTCTGGTCCACACCGTTGATTTGAGTCCCAGTTTCCTTCCCATCACTATTGGTTCCCTGTACATTTCCCCTTATTTTTCTTAGCATATTCTTCATTTTTTCATCTAATTTGTGACCAAATTCAACCAATCCTGTGAGCATCCTGATTACCAGTGTTTTGAACTGTGCATCTTATAGGTTGGCTATCTTTTTATCACTTAGCTATATTTTTTCTGGCATTTTGATCTTTTTTTTCATTTGGTCTGTTTTTTTTTTTTTTTTCTCGGCACACCTGTTACTTTAAGGGGCAGAGCCTTAGGTGTTCACCAGGGCAGGGTAACCTATGTCGCTGCCTGGGGGGACGGGGCCTGGGAGGGAACAATGGCGCTTGCTCCACTCTCCGCCAGCTCCCAGTCACTTCCCCCCAATGGACTCTCCTGTGAGGCTGGAAGTTCCTCCTACTGCTGCCTCAACCCCCACAGGTATTTTCAATAGATCGTTTCAGGCTTTATTTCACCGCGATGGTGGGTTGCACGGTCTGCTCTGCTCCCCAGTTTTTTCTCCCAGTTTATCTGCGTGCGAATGAGGGACCACCTGGTCCTCCAGTTTCAGTCCTGCTGGTTCTCGGTTGGCCAGCTGTGGGCTTTTCTGGGTGCGCCAGCCTGAGGTTTCTCTGGGTGGCCTCAATTTGGCCAGGTGGGCCTGCCGCGGGTCTCTGGGCAGCTGCAGCGTTGCCCACCTGCTTCACAAACCCCTATCTCACTGCTTGCTCTCTGTCCAGCTCTGCCCCGCTTACTGGTCTGGATGAATATGTCCTCTTTAACTCCCTGGTTGTTGGACTTCCTCACAGTTCTATTTTCTGTCAGTTCTGGTTGTTTGTTTTGTTTTTTAAATTGTTTTTCCTCTTTTGGTTGTGTGAGGAGGCACAGTGTGTCTACCTATGCCTCCATCTTGGCCGGTAGTCCTCTTTTCCTTTTAACAAATGTTTTGATTTTCCTAGTTAGTCACATTGATTGTTTTCTGACCTTCAAGAATATATATTTTTTAAAAATGATGTATGTACTGGGTTTATTCAGGATTTTTAAATAAGGAATTTAAAACTAGACTCTAGGATTCTTATGGATATTTATATTTTATTGTGTTTATTTTCTAGCCCTCAATTCTTTACAATGGAGTGAACACTATATAAATAAATATTTTTTGTTTATACTTTCCCAAAATGTTGTTGAACTTAATTATCATAGTCTCATGAATTTATATGAGTTTTTGTACTGGATCTATTCATTACTGGCATTGTGATAAGTGTATGTTACCTTATTCTGAATTTGAAAACTAATTGGTCTTAAAAACCCAAACCAGCTGTTTATCCATCTCAAAAACCTTATCTTCATGTCAGTCTTAGAGGCATCCTTTACTGATGAGTAAGGTTGAGGTCCCCTTTGGTCCCTGTGATAGATTTACTGACAGGTCTGACCAAGAATCTTTGCTAATCATACTAGTTAATAGAGATGAGATAAAATAGAATACAAACCCAGGTTTACTGTACTGGTCATAGAAAATTTCCATGAGCAGGTTCCAGGTAATGCCTCCATTGACAGAATATTCCAAGAGAACACCTTGGTTACGGTTGTTTGGTGTAATCAGGCACCCATACATGAAGTAAAACTGGATAAATTCAGCATTAGTGAGGTTGAGATCCACGGTGACTAACAGTCGACTGCAACCCTAAGGAAAAGCAGAATGCAACAGACAGTGGTTAGGAATTGTGATCGCAGGTTATAGGTTTTCTCTGGCTTCCATTCTTTTGGTTTTCCCTTTGTAATACAAGTTACACAGGATTATAATACTCATTTTCTTGTCATCTCTCCTGTTACATTCGCTCCTAACATGGCCTCTGGCACAGAGTAGGTACTCAGCAAATATTTGCTGAATTTTGACATTTCAGTATTCTTAGTTACTTACAAGGGCAATGTATTCTATTCAAGGAGATTCTCTTCTATTTTCCTGTAAGCAAGATGAGAGCTGGAATTAAAGTAACTGTTCTGTTTTTACTAAACTATTCCCAGTTATTCACAGGCATTTATTATAACAAGAGATAATAGTTATAATGCTCTTTATTTAAACCTTTATAGTTGATTTTAATGTCACTAGTACTGATTCATTAATGTAGGTAGGTAGCGATTTCTTGGTTGAACATAGGAGGAAAACTAGGCCTCTTTAGAGTTCCATGTAAGCTAAGCAGAGTATTATGAACAAACACTGTGCTCCTAGTGAGTGTTGTTGATTACAAAATCTTATATGCTGCATGTTCTCTTGTCACTCTTGGGCCTAAAACACTGGATGTAAATAATATACTTCATACAAATGTGAACACTAAGGTGGGGCACGATACGGAAGTAAAGAGCTGACAGTGAATTTACAATTTTTTAAAATTAAATTGGCTATGGAGGGTATTTAATTATGGTATTGGAGAAATATTATTTTTAAACAAGTCATCTTTGGCAGCAATGTGGAATGAGTATAAATTTCTGAAAAAATTTTTAACATTGCTGCTGTCATTCACAAAATAATTTGCTATAAATATAAGAATCTAGTAATTACTGACAATTATTCTTTCTTGGGTAATTTACAGAAAGGATTAAATGTTATTAATTCAGGAAACAGTGAAACTCACTTTTCAGATTTTGGTTCTGTGAATCCAAAATCTGTTGCAAGCTCAAGAGTTTTCAATTACAGCACCATCAAGATTGAAGATTCTCACACATTGTGCAAAAGCATTCTTTCCCAGGGTGGAAAGTCATTGATGTCCTAAAAATGTGTACTTAAATATGTGTCATGCAGGCGCCACCCTGCAGAATTAAATTGTCTCAACTGATTTGTGATAGGAAAATGAGGGAAATAATTAGTGTTTTCTGATATATATAAAGTTGCAAGTTCAGATCTGGGTTGTGTATTTAAAATGTATAACTCTGCATCTTGATCTGCCAATTAAACTTCAAAAGAGACTCAGCCATTTGGGGAAAACTCAGAGGATGCAGAAATGAATAACCAGTAGCCAAACACTCACCCCACTGAAATGGAGAGCCATTCCTGAAGCCACAGCTCCACACACGGTACTTAATTTTCCTCCATTCACAGTAAGCCAGTTCTGGTTGGATGGGGCTCGATTGAAGTTGTCTTTGAGCTGAGTTGGAAGGGAGGTCTCGGGCTCATCACAGTACAGGCCACCCCACTGCTCATCACAGCTGGGTTTGGAGAAAGAGAAAGGAAAAGTCAACATCAAACAAAGTCCCCGCACGTATGTTCTCAAATCAGTGAAGCCAACTCTTTTTCCTAGTCATGATGATGACAGATGACTTATCTTCACAGAGCTTGCCAGAATTCACCTGCTCTCCTTAAGAAGGCTTTAGTTTAAAAATAAACTGTGAGTTAAATGCCTCTGGACTTTCTGAAAGTTAGTGGCGTGGGCTTAAATGGGGAGAGAAGGAAGCAACTTCAAGAAATTTACCGAAGCTCTGTGTCTATATGACATAGCTCTGGATGGGTGATAAACAGTTGCAGCTGCCAAACTGAAGTGGTAGGCCCTAATAACTTATGAAATTGGTCATTTTAATAGATCCCTTGGGCTGACTGGGAATCCAAGAAGCTACGTTCAAAACAGCACAAGGTACTTTGGATAGAATCTACCATCTCTGACCAAAGGACTGACTTCTTTGTTGGATGTGGGAGCAAATATATGAACATAGAACCGGGAGGCTCTACAATCTCCAAGCTCATTCTGGATATGGGCTAGAGTCATTGAACAAAAGAAAGACTTCCCAGTGTGTAAAGATTAGTGAAGAAGGGACTATGAATTCTCTCTTAGCATCTTCATTTATACCACCTCACCAAACAGCATAATCTTTGAAAATAAAGCAAGAGGCCTTTAGTACGCAACATACACACATTGACACACACCTTATTTAGATCCTTCCAAAGATGTCAAGGATCTCTAAAAGTAAAATACTAGGCCTTTCCATCAAATATGCCTGGTAAATTGATCAGGTATTTATATACTTTCTTATGCAAACAACAGGGGAATACTAATTAAACCACAAGAATGTATATCATTACATACAAGTATATTCAGACCTATGTGAGGAAAACACTTACTAATGTATTATTTTTGGTCAGAACATACTGCACTCCTGAACCTCTTTCTTCTAATGTCTATTTCAGGGTTCTGGTATATTGTAGAAACACAGAAGGAAATAAAATACAGTCAATTATAACTCAGCCGTCTCCTGACAAGACGGCCATTGTTCAGTTCCTAATCTCCAAGCAAGGATGAAGATATGATCGCCATAAATTCCATAGTTAGCTCAATATCAGATTTTAGGAAAAATATATAACCTAAGGTAGCTTGGATGTAATTAATAAACCATTTTCAGAAAAATCTGCTGGCTAGAATGTGAATCAGGAACTTTCTGCAGAAGGAAGAAAACAAATGTACTTACACACAGTTCCCTTGCATGCACCTCCCATGGCCACTGCACATGTCTACACAGCCATCCCCGATATAGACGTTATCTATTGCCCATGTCTGCTGCTTGTCAAAAGGAGCTGGTTGATGCCAACGGAAACGAGTGGCTTGGGACCTTGGAAGAAAAGGAGAATTACAATAAAGGATGTGGTGAAAAAGAAGAGGTGTTCTGGTACATTTGAGCAAGTGCATGGAGGAGTGTTAACACAAATACACGTACATCCCCAGTTGTATTCTGAAAAGAGCATTCATTATTGTAATATTTTCTGCAAAACTTTGATGAACAAAACCAAACCTAAATGAATGAGAATGTATTTCAGGTCAATGATCTTTCTGAGCCTTGTAAAAACAGATTTAAACAGAAACTAAAACTAATCCTAAAACCAATAGCTTCAGGAGAACAGTGAGCACTAAATTTTGCATGGGAACCACTGTGGAGTGACTAAGGGGCTGTTGCTAACTTATATTTGCAAATTAGGAGAAGACACTGGTTCTGGAGCAGGGACAGTCCCTCTGCATTTGACTTGGAAGGAGGACATAGATTGGATTTCAACTCCTACTTGCTCCTTAAGCCAGACACTTTTGTGCAATAGACATGCTGGTCTACCTCACGTGGCATTTGTGAGGACTTTTCACAATGAAAGCCTTAAGAAGACAGTAAGAGTGCAAATCAGAGGAATCAGTGAAACCCTAGATAATTGGACAGACAGAAGACAGAGAGAAGGTTATAAATAAGAGTAGACTTATTTATATCAACTTAAGTGCAATATAAATAAAACCAGAACAGACATTCTTGCATTTCAGAAGCAGAAATGTATTTGCTCAGTTGTACAGTTTCAGAGAGTGTCTTGTTTAGAATCACAAATAAACTTGTGTTTTCAGAGACACTAGATGGCAGTAAGATCCAAAAAATGCCTGAAGCTCAAGCAAGTTTGGATATTCCAGATCCATGGAGGAAATAATCAGTCAGAACCAGTTTTGTTTTATGGATTCATATATGTTTGTCATTAACAGGTTGTTAAATATTTGACTGAAATAGATCTGTTTCAGGCAGGGCAAAAGACCACACAACAGCAAGGTTTTCATACTTTCTAATTGAAAACATTTCTTTAAATCTAGAAAATAGAAAAGGAACAGATCAAAATTAAAATCTTAACACTGAAAATAAATAGTTCAGGTAGATATTTGTTATTGTGCACTTGTGCACTGACAGATTTCTCCACAGTCCCTCTTGCTCACCAGCTCTTGTATTACTCCCTTTAGAGACATGTCTACTAATTCCCTCCTATCACACCCTATTGCATATAACTTCAACCCCAAACTCCTCCTTGGGCCACGAAGCTCTGCACGTGGTGGGCCCCTTGCTCTAGTCCCTCATTCTGGCTACTCACTTCTGGAGGACTGCTCCTTCTCTCTGTCCCCAAAGCTCACAAATCTCCCACCTTCTGCCTGCATAGTTTTCCCTCTCTTGGCCTGATTAATTCCGTGTGTCCTTTAGGTCTGAGAGGAAATGCCAGGTACTCATAGATAAATTTTCTTTCTGATCCCTTTCAAAATTACATTTCTTTTTAGCAACCTGTTCTTTTCCTTGTATAGTACTGAGCACAACTGTAGTCATATATGTATTCACATATGTATTTCTTAAATGTCTGTCTGGTCCTCAGAAGGGTAAATTTTAAAGGAGCAGAGTTAATCTCTTTTGTTCAATGTTATACACTCAGTGCACAGCGCACAGCACTTAGTAGGTGCAGGAGTTGGTATCCAGGGGCCGCCATTCTCACAGGAAATGGTGCGAAGAAGGCCCCTGGAGTTGTGCAATTCAGTGGCTCTGCTGATCACTTAACTTATAGTGACTAAGGTTATTAATAGCTATGGCTGTTTATGCTCAGCAATGTCTTATGAATAACATAATGGACTATTATATTTCCATAGCACATCATCACTTAGATTCTTATAACAAATCAAACTTATATATTTCTTCTGTGTTTATTTAGACCATAAGCTTCTGAAGTGGAGAGAATATCTCTGTATTCCTTCAGGGAATACAGTTTTGTATCTTCAGTGCTTATAGATAGTGGGCAAGTAATAAAATTTCCTTGTTCCCCCAATGTTTTATACATGCTCCATCAAATTATATCATTCTGTATGAAAAGTACCTATTTATGTACTCCTTTGTTAGATTATTATCCTTATTTATCACTTTATTGCTGGTGATACCTACACATTGGGCTTCATAAACATTTACTGGAAGAATATTAATTTAACAGCAATAAAGATGACCAGGAAGAATAAAATAAGAGATGTCTTATAGATGGGTGGGCAGGGGCTGGCGGTCACTGTGGAGGGGGCAGTGACTTGATGTTAAAGGGGAGGGAGGACTTCTTTGCCCTTGGGAGATGACATGGGCTACCAAGCGGGTGGTGGCTTTCTAATCATTGGTTGTGTTTAATCACAGCTGGGCAGCCGCTTAACAGAGATTGTACAGAAGATTTAAAAGACAGATGCATTGTTGGGGTTGATAGCTTTTACGGAGACTTTAAGCCATGACATTTTCTTTTTTAAAAAAATATATTTTATTGATTATGCCATTAAAGTTGTCCCATTTCTTTCTCCACTTTATTCCCTCTGCCCTACACCCCTCCTCCCACCAGCATTCCCCCACCTTAGTTCATGTCCATGGTCATACATATAAGTTATTTGGTTTCTACATTTCCTATACTATTCTGAACCTCCCCCTGTATATTTTGTACCTACCATTTATGCTTCTTATTCCCTCCTTTCCCCCTCCCCCTCCCCCTCCCTGCTGATAACCCTCATGTGATCTCTATTTCTGTGATTCTGTTCTTGTTCTAGTTTTTTGCTTAGTTTGTTTTTGTTTTTGTTTTTTTAGGTTCAGCTGTTGATAGTTGTGAGTTTGCTGTCATTTTACTGTTCATAATTTTGAACTTCTTTTTCCTACATAAGTCCCTCGAACATTTCATCTAATAAGGGCTTGGGATGATGAACTCCTTTAACTTGACCTTATGTGGGAAGCACTTTATCTGCCCTTCCATTATAAATGATAGTTTTGCTGGGTAGAGTAATCTTGGATGTAGGTCCTTGCCTTTCATGGCTTTGAATACTTCTCTCCAGCCCCTTCTTGCCTGGGAGGTTTCTTTTGAGAAATCAGCTGACAGTCTTATGGGAACTCCTTTTGTAGGTAACTATCTCCTTTCCTCTTGCTGTTTTTAAGATTCTCTCCTTATTTTTAATCTTGAATAATATGATTATGATGTGCCTTGGTGTGTGCTTCCTTGGGTCCAACTTTTTTGGGATTCTCTGGGCTTCCTGGACTTCCTGGAAGTCTATTTCCTTTGCCACATTGGGAAAGTTCTCCTTCATTATGTTTTCAAATAAGTTTTCAATTTGTTGCTCCTCCTCTTCCCCTGCTGGCACCCCTTTGATTCGGATGTTGGAATGTTTAAAGTTGTCCTAAAGGTTCATAAGCCTCTCCTCATATTTTTGAATTCTTGTTTCTTCATTCTTTTCTGGTTGAATGTTTATTTCTTCCTTCTGCTCCAAATCATTGATTTCAGTCCTGGTTTCCTTCCCTTCAGTGTTGGTTCCTTGTAAATTTTTCTTTATTTCACTTTGCATAGCTTTCAATTTTTCCTCTATTTTGTGACCATATTCAACCATTTCTGTGAGCATTCTGATTACCAGTGTTTTGAACTGTGCATCTGATATGTTGGCTATCTCCTCGTCACTTAGTTCTTTTTCTGGAGTTTTGATCTGCTCTTTCATTTCGCTATAGTTTTTTGTCTCAACATGCCTGTTACATTGTAAGGTATTTGCCGGGGTAGGGCAACCCATGTTGCTGCATTGTGGCACTGTATGTGGAGGAGGAGTCCAAGAGGGAACAATGCTGCTTGCTCAGTGCTGGGCCAGTTTTCAGTCACTTCTTCCACTACTTATGCAAGTTAGGACCTTCTGGTGCTCATTCCTGGGTGGGTGGGTTTGTGTACATTCTAGGACCCTGTGGGCCTCTCCAGTGAATTCTCCTGTGAGGCTGGGAGTTTTCCCCACTGCTGCAACCTGCACAGGTTTTTACAGCTAGAGGTTTTGAGACTTTTTTTCCTTCCCTGGAGCCCTGGGTTTTGTGGTCTGTCTCACTCCCCAGTTGTTCCTCCTGGTTTATCTGCACACAAATGTGGGACTGCCTGGTCCTCCAGCTGCCACTTTGCAACATGACCTCTCTGTCCCAGCTGCCCATGTCCTCCCCTTCTACCAGTCTGAATGAATGTTTCTTCTTTGACTTCTTGGTTGTTGGACTTCCATACAGTTTGATTTTCCGATAGTTCTGGTTATTTTTTGTTTTAAAATTTGTTGTTGTCCTTCTTTTTGTTGTGCAAAGAGACAAAGTGTATCTACCTATGCTTCCATATTGGCTGGAAGTCCCCCATGACTTTTTCAAATAAGGGCTCTCACCTATACTCTGATACTTGGTAATTCTATGTTTATGGTGAGTAACTTAATATATATAATGAGAGGGTTAAATTAGATGATTTTTAAGGGCTCATCTCAAACATGATGATTTTATATCCTTGGGAATAACTATACCTGGTAATTATATACCCATAAAACAGGAGTACATATACTACCCAATATTATTATATAAGAGAAGGAAACACTTTCACTAAGAGGATGAATTGGAATAGAAATTAAAAATGAATGTCTGGGAGTACATTTGCCTTTCCACCGAAGACTGTATCTTCCTCCTTGGCTGAGCCAAAACACCAAAGATGCCTCCCCGGAGCACAGAGAGCAGACCACTGAAGAACAGAGCAGAGCTGTCTAGCTGGAGAGGGGCCTAGCTCCTGAGCTACCTCTTAATTGTGCTGTATCACAATTGAGCGGTTCTCCAGCTATGCAGCTGTGTAAAAGAAAATCAAGTTTGGAGGTTGAAATGCCAGGACATCTTCTTCCCAGCCCTGTGACAACTTCACTGTGTAAAGGGGCCAAATCACTTATGTTTATGTGCTGACACTTCCCCATTCGTAAACCTAGGAAAATGCTGTTTCCCACCTCACAAGAGTGTTGTGATAATTAATTAGTTCATGTTTTCCATGACCTGTGAGTATCCGAAGTCCCTTGGCAGGTGTCATCATTTATCCTGAAGCTTCCTTATAATGACACCATGACCAGCTGCTGCTTCTTGGAGTTAGGAGGAAAATTATTTCGGAACGGATTTCTCCTTTTTTTCATATCCTTGAAATGTCTCCCCTTCTTCTTTTCTGAATTTATATCATTTCCTCTCCAACTACAGCACATAGCAAGTGCTCCTAAGCTTGTTTAATAATTAAACACCCATTTGTAAGCAGTTTAAAAATGTCCCAGTAAACAGTATGGTTTCCACCACTGACCTCCCTGGGAAACTTTCCTTCCCCCAAACCTTTCCTCTACACATTTTAAGGTTTTTAAACACATTCACATTACAGAGTCTGAATCTATCTATGAAGTCCTTGTTATCATCATCAGCAGCAGTAGCAGCAGAAAAGCCCTTGATAGGGAACCATACATATATTTTTTAACCTTTTCACTATTCCTTGATATTTCCTTTACTCCCAAAGAGATACGTTAAATACTTAGAAAATATTGCCCAACACTCCCACTCTACCAAGGAAGAAGTTGAGGCCCAGTGCCCTCAGTGACACAGATTCACTCACAAAACTGAGGCAAGGCAAGGATTTCTTGGCTCATGATTACTTGGTATTCTCATTCAGTAAATCCCCCAAAACTCTATCTCAATCTCTACAGAATAATCCTACAGCGACCACAACTCTTAAATATGACCAGTTGTTTAGCTACAGAAGGCTGTGTGCATTGCTGCTCTGTGTACACATGTCTATTTATCTTGACTTCTGCAAGTCAGTGTCATGGCTGAAGCCTGTGACCCTCTGTTTTTGAGGTACAGGCTCTGCAATATCTTTCCAATTTCAAAATGTGTCCCTATATTCACCCTATCCAAGACACTGCCTTTTTATTTGGCATAACTTATCCTCAATTATCCTATGTCTCTCTGTTAAACAAAAGTGGAGAATATTCCAAAGAAGATATGTAAATGATCGATAAACGTATGAAAAGATGCTCAACATCATTAGTGATTACGGAAATTGAAATGAAAACCACATGAGACACAACTGCATACTCTCTAGGATGGCTATGATAAATAAAGAGCGTTGGCAAGGATGTGGGGGAATCTGAACCCAAATACACTGTTGGTCGGAATGTAATATGGTGTAGATGTTGTCAGTTTCTCAAACCATTGAAAATGGAGCTACCACCATATGATCCAGGAATTCTACTCGGTGTATACCTGGGAAAAAGCATAGGTCAGATCAACTGAACAGAGGGTCACAGCCCATGATTTACAGACAAGAGCTAGAGAAAAAGTAGGCTCTAGAAAGGAAGCGTGAACTTTGGCATCAGGAGTGTGAAAGAAGTACTTATACTGAAAGGATCTAAAAGGGTGGGATACCTGACAAAGGACACAGAGTCCCTGTTGTGGGGGAGATTTTTATGAAGAAGACACAGAGCTATGAACAGAAGAAGGAAGCCACACTTTGGGGTTGAGGAAGATTCTTAGAAACTGTTTGGTACAATTGACTCATTTCACAGGTGTTGGGAATGCCAGTCAAGTAAGGGGGCGTCTACAGTTTTTTAGTTTAGAACTGAATCCAGACCCCACTATCTCCTGACTGAGCACATTATTGCGGCATTTGATGTGTTACTGAGAAAACTGGTTGGCCTGGATGGAGGCAAAGGCTGGAAGACCATAGATTTGGCAACTAGCAGGGAGCACTTAACTTAGGCATTTGAGATCTTTGGGTAGAAAATTATCTTGGTGGTTATAGTTAACACTTGGAATTTGTAGGATACTAAATGACTAGCATTTTTAGGTAACATTGATCTGACCACGAGAGAATGTATATTGCCATTTAATTTTCCTTTCTTCTAAATGTCTTACTAAATATACTGCGGTCTGAAAACTTTCATGAGAGGAGAAAGTGTTTGGACTTTAGGTTATGACCCCAGACATATGGTAAAGGTCAGGTACCCTCATCAGGTGACCTAGGTCCTTCATGGTATGTCTCTGGAACCAGGGTGGAAAGCACATCAGAATCAGCAATAGAAGAAAGTAAATGAGCCACCCCACATGGCTTCTCTTTCTTCCTTCACTGAGAACAAGTGGGGAACTTGGGCGTAATCCTGGTTCGGCCACTGTTTGTGTGTCTGTGGGAAAATCAAATAACTTTCCTGTGTCTTATTCTTCATCTTAAAAGGTAGGCAGGGGGACCTCCAAGTTAAAGGAGACTTAAGAGACATATCAACCAATTATATCAATTTGTATCCTAATTTGAAAAAAAACTGTAACACATTTTATGAGACAAACAGGGACATTTGAATATTGAATACTGAGTAAGTATTGAATAAAAATGATTAACTTTTAGGTGTGATATTGATATCACAGTTATTTTTAAAAAAAATCATTTTTAGAGATATTCTAAAATATTTACAGTTGAAATGATACGATGTCTGGTATTTGCTTCAGGATGGGGATAGGAGTGAGTGGTGCTATTAATGAAACAAGGATGGTCTTGAGTTGATAATTGTTGAAGCTGGGTGATAATTAAATGAAAGTATAGTTTACTATCCTCTTTAATTTTGTGTGTTTGGATGTAAAACAGATAAATGTGAGCCAAAAATAATCTGTGGTCACTTCATACTCACTGTAAAATTTTGATTTGAAGATTTTAATAAGGAATGGCTATCTTTTTTATAAAATAAGGTTTTATTATTTTTGCTGATAATTATAGTCAGTAATGATAATAAAAACTAGTGTTCTGAGTAAGCCCACTGAGGCTTTGAATACACTGGCCCATTCTTTAAATAAAGGGAATTTCCTATAACTTACAAAATACATTCTCAATGAAGAATTACTTTTATTTAATTGTTAAAACATTCGTAAGAATTCTTAACAATCCATAGATAGCAATATGTACCAAGAAAGCAAACCTCAAATTCTCTGATAGAACTTTGGCAACAAGGTTGACAACTGATAAAGCTGAGGGGGAATGCAGAATTTCTGGAAATAGTTTTAGTCTCTGCTGTAGTGGAAATGGAAACAGGTTTAATTTGTTTTAATATAACTCCAAAATAATATTAATATATTCCGTATGTGAAAATCAATGGTACCATGGTTTATACCAGAAAAAAATTACTTTATGTTCTGTAGTCCTAAATGACCAGCAGAAACTTGGTAAAGTTATAGCAGTAATGCTCAAAGTATCAAAATAACTCATGAAAAGATGGATATGTAAAAGAATTCTGAGACTTCCAGCCAAGATGGAGGTGTAGGTAGGCACACTGTGCCTTCTCACACAACCAAAAGAAGGACAACAACAAATTTAAAAACAAAAAACAACCAGAACTGACAAAATCAAACTGTGTGGAAGTCTGACAACCAAGGAGTTAAAAGAAGAAACATTCATCCAGATTGGTAGGAGGGGCGGAGACGGGCAGCTGGGCGAGAGGACTTGAGGCAAGGCAGTGGCTGGAGGACGGGGCAGGCAAGGCGGTGGCTTGTGGACCCGATGAGGCAGCAAATTGCAGACTGGGCAGTCCCACATTTGTGTGCAGATAAGCCTGGAGGAACAACTGGGGAGCGAGATAGATGGAGCAACCCAGGGTTCCAGCACAGGGAAATAAAGCCTCAAAACCTCTGACTGAAAACAACTGTAGGGGTTGAGGCAGTGGGAGAAACTCCCAGCCTCACGGGAGAGTTTGTTGGAGAGACCCACAGGGTGCTAGAACATACACAAACCCACCCACCTGGGAACCAGCAGCAGAAGGGCCCAATTTGATTGTGGGTAGTGGGTGAAGTGACTGAAAACTGGCAGAGAGCAGAGCAAACAGCATTGTTCCCTCTTGGACCCCTCCCCCACATACAGCACCACAATGCAGCAAAGTGGGTTACCCTGCCCTGGGGAACACCTAAGGCTCTGCCCTTTACTATGTAACAGGCACACTGAGACAAAAAAAAAAAAAAAGGCCCAAATGAAAGAACAGATCAAAGCTCCAGAAAAAATACCACTAAACGACAAAGAGATAGCCAACCTATAAGATGCACAGTTCGAAACACTGGTAATCAGGATGCTCACAGAATTGGTTGAATATGATTGCAAATTAGAGGAAAAAGTGAAGGCTATGCTAAGTGAAATAAAGGAAAATGTACAGGGAAGAACCTGGGACTCAAATCAATGGTTTGGAACAGAAGGAAGAAATAAACATTCGACTAGAACAGAATGAAGAAACAAGAATTCAGAAAAATGAGGAGAGGCTTATGAACCTCCAGGACATCTTTAAACATTCCAATATCTGAATCATAGGGGTGCCAGAAGGAGAAGAGGAAGAACAAGAAATTGAAAATTTATTTGAAAACATAATGAAGGAGAACTTCCCCAATCTGGCAAAGGAAATAGACTTTCAGGAATTCCAGGAAGCTCAGAGAGTCCCAAAGAAGTTGGACCCAAGGAGAAACACACTAAGGCAAGTCATAATTATATTAGCCAAGATAAAAAATGAGAGAATCTTAAAAGCAGCAAGAGGAAAGGAGACAGTTACCTAAAAAGGAGTTCCCATAAGACTGTCAGCTGATTTCTCAAAAGAAACCTCCCAGGCAAGAAGGGGCTGGAGAGAAGTATTCAAAGCCATGAAAGGCAAGGACCTACATCCAAGATGACTCTATCCAGCAAAGCTATCATTTAGAATGGAAGGTCAGATCAAGTGCATACCAGATAAGGTCAAATTAAAGGAGTTCATCATCACCAATCCCTTATTATATGAAATGTGAAAGAAAAAGAAGATAAAAAAAATATGAAGAGTAAAATGACAACAAACTCACAGTTATTAACAACCAAACCTAAAAGAAAAACAAAAACAAAAATGTACTAAGCAAACAACTAGAACAGGAACAGAATCACATAAATGGAGATCACATGGAGGGTTATCAGTGGGGGAGTGAGGGGGGAAGGAGAGGGAAAAAGTACAGAGAATAAGTAACATAAAAGGTAGGTAGAAAATAGACAGGAGGAGGTTAAGAATAGTATAGGAAATGTAGAAGCCAAAGAACTTATATGTATGACACATGGGCATGAAATAAAGAAGGGGAATGAGGGTGGAAGGGGGTGTGCTGGGAAGAGGGGAGTAAAGGGAGGGAAATGTGACAACATAATAGCATGATCAGTAAAATATATTTCAAAAATAAATTAAAAAATTAGAATTTCAAGGCTTCCTTGACTGGATTGAAAAATCAACAAGATAATCAGTAGTGTGAATGCTTGCCAAAAGTCTATCAAAAGATACTCTTAAACTGAACATAACAATGGAGAGAAAAAAATACCAGTTTAAAGAATCTTTCCTTCAAAAATAAACTTGTAATTTCCTTGAATATTTCTCCACGATGAGCTCAGAAAATATTGTGTTTAGTTATTTGGTTTTCTTTGAATAAGACCTTTTCTTTGTTTGCAGTTATAGTAGATGGAAATATCATTAAAAAATATCCTCCCCCCAAATTTGTTTACCTACAAAAAGCTATAGCTTCCTCCATCCCAGTTTCTCTACAGTCTTCTTGCCCTTTCATGTGCTTATCACCTTTCCCTTAGACTTCCTGCAGACATTAAGTATGTCCCATGCTGTGGTTAAAACCACCTGGCTTCCAAAGTGTTGTAGTTAATCTTTAAAAACTGTGGTATCAGCTAGGTCATTAGGATAGTAGAAGGGAATGGATCATGTTCAAACTGTGACTTAAAATAGCCAAGTCACACCTGAGCCTTCCAGCAGCAGCTCCCCCCTCTACCTTTCTGGGTGGATTTGAGTTACCTGCCCTTCCATTGACTTACTTTGGTTCTCAGGTGACATTTCAAGAACCCATGCCACTTGAGCCACCTGTTATTTTTAGTCTGGGGTTAGTAAAGAAGAGTAGGCAGATTCAGATTAAGGGCTATGAAATTGATTTTGACATCTTCCTATCTTCTTTTCAGCCTCTCTCAAGAGCTCCTAACAATCTCCCTTCCTATGTCTTCTAGGACCTTATCTCTAGGCAAACAATAAGTGTTTATAGTACTAATGCAGTGGCCAAGCCTATGGGCTCGGGGGCCAGACAACCTGTATTTATTTTCAATATCTTACTGACACTGGTCTTTCAAAGGTCACTATTTCCTTAAAAAATTCTAGTAAATTTATTGCGAAACATTTTTCTTTGTGATTCTCTGTAGCATTTGTCACTGATGACCACCTCTTCCTGTCTGGCAGCCTCTCTTCACTTGGCTTTTAGATATCGTTTTTTTCTGATTCTTCATCTACATCTCTGACTGCATCCTCTCAATTTCTTTAATAGTTATTTCTGTTTATCCCATTAAATTTAGAGATCCTTTCTTTTCCTTTTAAATGCTCTCCTGTGGAGAGCTGATGCAATTTTATAGTATTGCATATCATCTCTATGCTCATGACTCCAAAGTTTATCTTTCCTTGTTTCCAATCTTCGTATCTCTGTCAAATGGATATCTGCATTTTTGCATTTGTATTTCCAGCCATTGTATTCAATTCAGCATCAATTGATTGTATTTGTCATATTGTCCCTCCTGGAATCAACTTTAACTGTCTTCTCACTTCTTACCACTCTCTCAGGTTTCAAACTGTAGAGTCATCTCTTGATGTGTGCAATAGAGAAGAAACTCTTACTGAGTTTTATCAATTCTTTCTTTGAAAAGTCCTGTAATATCCACCCCATCCCCTCCATGTTAGCTGTAGCACAGACCCTTGTTATTTCACGTATAGTCATTGTCACAATGCCTTTGCCACTTTCCTCTTACTCGAGTCTCTCTGTTCTCCCAATTTTTTTCTTGCAAGAATATTCTGAGCTGAAAAATCCACCATAGTTCATTTTTCCTGCAAGTCTAAACTCCTTTGCTTTGCCTCAAACTTGCTATAAGTTAACCCAACTCCACTAACAACTTTCTACAGCTTCCAGATATGAGCCCTCTGCTTCTATCAGCAGTTCCTATGCTCCACCTAGGATCATGTGCCCTGTTCACACTGTTCCTCTTATTTAGAATGTTCTCCTTACCCACCGAATTCTTAGCCATCCTCTGAGGGCCCATCTCTTCCACAAAAACCTCTCTAGCTTTGGCATTTAACACTGTCTTCCATTTCTTAATACCTACAGCATTTCTAGCCTATTCCTTAGTGATGCTCTAAATTACATACATCTTGTATTATTTTTAAGTTGTTTCTTTGGTATACTTCTCACTTTCCCCATCATATTCTAACCTCCTACAGAGTAGAAACTTAATATATGTCCTACCATTACCATGGGCTCACTCTGGTTAAGCTAATTTAGGAAGACTTCCTAATCTGACTAAAGTTTAAGTCTGATAATAAACTTGATTGTGTGGTTAACTTATAAAAATTAAAACGATTTAAATTTTAGTAAATGTTTACAACACCCCAAACACTTCCATGCACATTTACTCAGTTACCTTTTGGAAAAAAATATCTCCATTGTTCAGGCAGGGAAACTGAAGCTTAGGGACATGAGATGATGTGCATAAAAGCTTACCGTGCTGAAAAGGTGGAACCCTCCGCTAAAGCACAATGCTTTCTGTTCATATTTTTTCTTTCCAGGAAGATCTAATGTAACCAGTGTATCTGGGGAGGAATACACGCCATGATTCCGTCTACCCCAATTTATTTAGGTTTTAATAGAACAGTGTTTGGAGTAGAGTGTGATGTATCTTGTGCTTCGTCTCAGCGTTCTCTTCCCTGGGAAAAGCACTAGCATGCATTCAGTTCCACAGCTCAGAAACCGGGGGTCATCTTCAACAACGCCCCTTCCCTCACCCTTCCACGTCCATTTCATCATTAAGCTCAGTCAATTTTATCGCCATTATTCTTCAATTTCTCCACCCTGTTCATGTCTGCTGCACCTAGTCCAAGCTCCTAGCACTTAGTGCCTTTTAAGAGTCTCCTCGTATCTACCCTTAGCCTCCCCAATTTATTCTCTAGTTAGAGTAAACTTTTCTGAATGCAAATACGATCATAACTCCCTGTTTCCAAGCATTTTAGCAGGCTTTTCATTGTTCATATAACAAATCCCCAAGTCTTCAGTACAACTTACATGGTCTCACCATCTCAAACCTCACTCCACTCTCTCTCTGTCTCTCTGATCCATCTTCTAGTATCTCAAATACCTGCTTCCTCCTAGTATAGGCTGTTATCCTTGTGTACAACACTCTTCTCCTTTCTTTTTACCTACTTAATTCCTATGTATCCTTCATATCTTATCTCAATGATCTTTTCTCAAGAAAGCATTCCTTGACTTTCTTGACTACTGTAAACCTACCTATGACATATAATGTCTTAGCAACATGCGACTGTCCGCCATCTCTCATCACAGCTGAATTTTATATTTACTTTGTGATTAACAGGGATTTCCCTCTCCCACTGGGCTAAAAGCTCCGTGAGGCAGGAATAAGTTCAGCCCCTCACATGAAACTAGCACATAATTAAACATTTCAAAAATATTTGTTTAATGAATGACTAAGTAGTTGAATAATCACTGCTGATGACTCCTGGCCATCTTGGTTTGGCTAATGGTTTGATATTAATCTGTGGACAACCAACCTCAGTTGACTTGTCACCATTGTACCAATAATACTGGGATCCTAGCTTGTGGTCACAAGTGAGTGAGCAGACAGGCCTACAACTACAACTGGTACCTTGTCACACCCTGTTTAGCACATGGCTTTAAGTGATCAGATCATGTTTGTTCATAGGGAAAAGCAACAAACTAAAATTCTCAATTCTGTCCTGGTGGATAACATAAACATTGATGTTTCAACACTTCACAGATGTTGAGGCAGTAAGTTCAACTCAAAATAAGGAAACACCACATTTAAAAAGTAAGTGAATATAAGAGCAGATATAGTATAGATATGCTAATTTGCATTGGAGAAGTAGTACTCTGAGGCTGGCACATTGTTCTAATCCTTGGCATGTGGAAGAGCATGATAAGAAGTGAGTCTGGCTTGAGCTCCAACCGTACACAGTTCTTTCTGAATTATCCAAAGGATCTAGTTGACTTATCCAAAGGGCAGTGTTGACTTTGAAATCATTGTACAACATGAGCTTTGAGGGTAGTATCATAAATGAACTGCACATTTTCAATACAACAGCAAGAAAAAATAAATGTTCATCATTTTTTCAAATATCATTTGAAAGAGTCAAAATTCTTGTAGGTACGTATAATAGACAATAAAAAATAGATTCAAAGATGAGGAATAATTACTTTTCTTGAATAAAAAATGTAAGGGGATATGACTAGCTGGAGTAAATCTTAGGATGTTTCTTATTTGCAAAATGCTACCAAGTAGCTTGGTAATAATTCACAGAATGCATAAAGACTTAAAAGACTGCTGCCTTAATGGAGGTTTATTTTTCTATTTTACTTATTAAGATCGTCTCAATAATTCATGTATGGCAATACCTTTAATGAGCAACAAAATCTCACGTATCTCATTTAAACTTGGCAACTGTGCTGACAGTTAATATAGTCTCGCACCTCTGAGCCAGCAATTGTAGAGCAGCCCTGGGCTGTTAGTAACTGAAACCATCCCATTTTTGATAATCCTAAGAACAATTATGTCCTTAGGTGAATGGTTGAATTTTATGGTCATTTTCTAGGAAAATTTATTCATTATTCATTTGTGGGGAGGTGAGAGAACAATAATGAGCCCACACTGTAACTTGTTTGACATACTGAATCGGTTGCTTTGCTTCTTTTGTGAGGGCAGCAACTGATTACCATTTTCTCTGAGGGAACAGGAATTCCTATAAAGATTTTAAAGCTTTCCCATGCTTAGCACCTACTCAGGTGATGAAAAGAGAGAGTCACGTAACACTATCCGACTAGGCAAGGTGAATTCTCTGCTTTACTCAAACAGTTGCAAGTACAAAGACAATTTAGACTTAACTTCTTACCTGCATTTACCAGGCAGTTTTATTAAGCCACCATCATATCTTTTCTTTTTCATTTATCTTTTTACTATTCCTCTGAAGCACAGCTACCATCATTTCTTATACATATAATAAATAAAGTATTTATAATAGTTTTTCACATAAAAATGCTCTAGGTGATAATTTTCAAGATGCTGTTTGAAGTAAAATTTGAAAAACAGACACTAATTTTAATACACATTTATGATAGTAAATACCTCATTTATATGACACCACTCACTGCTATATTTACAGTAGTCTGACTGATACAAAAAGATTCCATTTAAATCCATTTTGTATCCAATGTGGCAGTTTTAAATTTGAGACTTGTTCTTGCCCTGGCTGGTGTGGTTCAGTTGGAGCATCGACCTGTAGACCAAAAGGTCATGGGTTCCATTCCTGGTCAGTGCATGTACCCAGGTTGCTGATTTGGAGTGCGTACTCCACTACAGGTACCAATTGATGTCCCTTTCTCACATTAATGTTACTCTCCTCCTTTTTCCCTTCTCCTCTCTCTAAAAAGCAATGAAAATATGTCCTCAAGAGAGGATAAAAAGAAAGGGCTTGTTTTTGCCATAGTGAATTAAGTTGGAGAAGCTCACTGATCCAGGCACTGGTTTCTTGCATATGCCATTCTTTAAAAATATTAGAGTTAAAAGTCAGTAAAAGCCTGCATTTGGGGAAAAGAAAAATCATATCACTATGAAAACTGGCTTCTATTTTACTGATTAAAATCGCCTTAATAATTCATGTGTGGCAATATCATCAACAGGTAATAAAATCTCATGTATCTCATCTAAACTTGCTGTGCTGAAATCTGACATGCAAAATTATATTACATTTGGGTTTGCTACATGCAAAGCATCCATACCTGGTGTAAGGAGGGAGAGGCAGAGTGATTCTGGTCCACTTGTTGAAAGTGTCTGACACCAGGACCCGCTGCAGGTGATAATGACTGCATTCGACATTGGTAGGCAGACAATCCCTTACCAACGGATGCCACGATAATCCAAGATCTACTGAGTATTCTAATTCAATAGCTGAAATAGGAAGTGTTATTCTGATTAGAAATACGTATCTATAGACTCAGGAACCATACTTACTTATGTTTTCATTTCAGTCAAATGTCAATTTGATTTTCTTCCCATACAATGTTTCCTAGTTTGAGATGTTTCCAGGTTTGATTTTTCCCTCTGTACATTACTAGCTATTATTTTTGACTTTCCATATTAAAATAATTTCTTTTAAAGGGATATAATCAAATGAAATGAAATGTAAGTAAATTTTACCGAATCATTCCTCATTCCTGAGCAACTTTAAGAACAATAATAACAAAGCTATTGCTTCATAAACAATTAAAGCAATAGTCATAATAGTCATAATTTATATGTATTTATGATTTAATCTAATAGTTATTCAGTGCATATTACATAAGTACATCTTTCTCTGCTGTGCAGTGGATACACAGGGACTGAGAGAGGCGCAGGAGGTGGCTGAGAGCCATGCAGTTTGGGCCAGAACATGCAGTCAGCTGTGGGGCTTTGGAAAGATATTTCTTTCCTTTCTCTTCTTCTGAAACATTCAACTTATACTCCTACTTTATATTTTTCTCTCCCTATTCCCTTCTTGAGGCTTTGTAAACTTCTTTAACCCTCCCCTCCCTACTGAAGTTACTTTCTTTAAGGCGTTGATTCTCAATCTTGGCTACACAGTGAAATACAGCTGGTTACCTTTAGAAACTACTGATGTCAGGGTCCTCCCCTCAGTGATGGTGATTTCACTCCTCTGGGGCATGGCCAAGGAGGCAGGCGCTTTAACACTCCCCAGGTGATTCTCAGGTACAGCCAGCAAGGGATCACTCACTACCCTAAACAATAGCTTGTCTCAGTCTTCGCTGTATTTGTCCTCCCCACAGCATTGGATATTATTGATCATCCCCTGAATCTTTAAATTTCCTTTTCTTTGGGGAGATATTATTCTGAATCAACTGTCTTACTTTCCCTCTGACTCCTGTGCTAACTAATGCAGCTACGGGCATTCTTCCAGATTCCAATTCTGGTCTTCTGTTCTACGTGTATACTCTTAGAGCTTCAATTATTACCTCTCTGCCAAGGTTTATGTCTCAGAATTGATTTTACTTATTAAACAAATGTTCATTCAGCTTGGCATGGTGCTGGATACTGGCATATTGTCATGCACAACATAGACAAAGTCCCCACTTTGCATATTGAAAGTCCTTCTCCCAAAAGAATATCTTCACTCCACCTGGCTTTAACCCACTAAAAGAGATAGCCATCATTTCCCCTCATAAGTAAATATCTTTTAAACTACTAAATTCTATCAATAACAATACTTTTGCCCTACTTTTCTAGGTTCAAAATTTAGATATTATTTTTAAAACTTTACTTTTCTCTTTCCTTTACCCTGTTCAACCTGTCACCTAGTTTTGAGATCTGCTGCTTCTTTCATTTTTGTCTGCATTGTCTTGCATCAATTTTATCTGTTCCATTTCTCTTCATGCCGCACAGGGCAGTTCTTCATTGCCTCCCACGGAGATTACCACTTAGGATTCTTCACTGGGACTCTTCCTTACCCACCTTCACCGGCTCCTGAGTGAATATCTCTAAAACATACCATGGCACTCCCTGGCACTTGTGCCCTCTTATTCGTGACCTTGTCAAGCACAAATTCTCGTGACTGCTTTTTAAGGATGCTGTGTTGCCAACTGTGCTTATCCACTTTCCTCTTTCATTCTATTATTCAGTTCAACCTCTCTTAAAAGATTGCACCAAACTACAGTAGAAAGTACACATGGCTGAGCTTATAGGGCTGAGTTTCAGTCCTGGTGCTGCTGTGGGCTGACCATGTCATACCTTACCTCCTTGAGTTTTCATTAACCTCCTATGCTAACGAGGGAGTAGGTCTCTTGGACCTTAAGGTCCTTTCCTATTTTAAAATTCAGCACTCTGCTCTCTCCTCCATTACATGCAAATTACTTGTTCAAGAAGGTCTGCTCAGTTTCCCCCATAGAACAGGAAAGCTCCCACCTCTGCTTTTTTGCTTGTGCTGTGAGACAGCATGGGGTGTTCTCTCCTCTCCATCAACCCCTCAAATCTACTTCAGCAATCAATGCTACTTGAGACTTAGCTCCTGTTTGAAATCTTACCAAACTCCTTGGATTGACCATCCATTGGTCATCTCTCTTTTCTTTGAACTCTCATCACATTTTGCATCGGTACCCCTCCATGAAGCATTTGATTTAGTCATTTATGGACTCTTCACTTTTTTGAAGTATCCCCTTAACTAGACTGTATCTATTGAAGACAGGGTGCACACCTTATACTTTTTCAAGTTCCACTCCTACTGTGGGATCCCGCCTAAGATATGCGCATTAAGTTTAAACTAATGGATATATGAAAAATCTGGATTTTGCAGGACCTTGGAAGTAACCAAATTCCTCAGATTTTCGTGTCCCCAAGAATATAAAACAGAACAAGGTCTTTGTGAACATTCCAGTTTGAATCTCTTGGAAGCAGATTGACATGAGGTAGTGAAAGATTAGGAGGCCCCCAGAACCCTCATAGGTCTGCAAGTTCTGATAGGTCTCCAATGTTTTTATTTCTCCGAAGATAAGTCCATGAGTGTGTGTATAGGGTATAAGTGAGTGTGAGTGTGTGCATGTGATCACAACTTAGAGGACACAAACTGGTCACCATTAATGAGTGTGGCCTAGAATATGCTATAACTCATGATGGCAAAGAGTAAAATGCTAAATGAGAACCAAATTTTATGGTTCCTGGGGAGATGTAAAGGAAAGAATAACTGGATTAATCTAAAGCCCCATGAGTTAAAACTCTTGTATATACAGATTTATGTGAAAATCCTACTGTTTATTCTGGCATTCTCTATATGTTTAGATTCCTTTATTCCATAAATCTGATACTAAAAAAATCTGGATTTATAAGAAATGATAAATTGGGGGGTTATTATTTATATACACAAGAAGTCTTTCTATACATAAGCTTAAAAATAAGCTCACATTCTTATGCTTTAAAAAATAAACTTCTAGATACACTTTGCCTCCTCATACAACCAAAAGAAGGACAATGACAAATTTAAAAACAAAAACAACCAGAACTGCCAAAAAATTGAACTGTATGGCAGTCCAACAACCAAGAAGTTAATCATTAATCCAGACTGGTAGGAGGGGTGGAGACAGGCAGCGGGGTAGAGAGGACTCTCGGCAAGGCAGTGGCTGGTGGACTGAGGTAGGCAATATGGCGGCTTGCAGACCAGGTGGTCCCACATTCATGTGGATAAACTGGGAGGAGCAACTGGGGAGCCAGACAGCCTATGAAACCCAGAGTTCCAGGGCAGGGAAATAAAGCCTCAAAACCTCTGGCTGTAAAAACCTAGGGGGTGGCGGTTGTGGGAGAGACTCCCAGCCTCACAGAAGAGTTCATTGGAGAGACCCACAGGGTTCTAGAACGTACACAAACCCACCTACCCAGGAATCAGCACCAGAAGGTCCCAACTTGCTTGTGAGTAATGGGTGATTGAAAGTCAGCCGAGAGCTGAGAAAGGACCATTGTTCCCTCTTGGACCCCTCTCCCACATATAGCGCCACAATGCAGCACCATGGGTTGCCCCACCCTGGTGAATACCTTACAACATAATAGGTGCACTGAGACAAGAAAATATAGCCCAAATGAAAGAACAGACCAAATGCCACAGAAACAACTAAGTGATAAGGAGATAGCCAATCTATCAGATGCAGAGTTCAAAACACTGGTAATCAGGATGCTCACAGAAATGGTTGAGTATGTCACAAAATAGAGGAAAAAGTGAAGGCTACGCAAAGTGAAATAAAGAAAAATATACAGGGAACCAACAGTAAAGGGAAGGAAACCAGGACTCAAATCAATGATTTGGAGCAGAAGGAAGAAATAAATATCAATCAAAACAGAAGAAACAAGAATTCAAAAAAATGAGGAGAGGCTTAGGAACCTCTAGGACAACTTTAAATGTTCCAATATCTGAATCATAGGGGTGCCAGAAGGAAAAGAGGAAGAACAAGAAATTGAAAACTTATTTGAACAAATAGTGAAGGAGAACTTTACTAATCTGGCAAAGGAAATAGACTTTCAGGAAGTCCAGCAAGCTCAGAGTCCCAGAGCAGTTGGATCCAAGGAAGCACACACCAAGGCACATCATAATCACATTACCCAAGAGTAAAGATAAGGAAAGAATCTTAAAAGCAGCAAGAGAAAAGGAGACAGTTACCTACAAAGGAGTTCCCATGAGACTGTCAGCTGATTTCTCAAAAGAAACCTTGCAGGCAAGACAAGGCTGGAGAGAAGTATTTGAAGCCATGAAAGGCAAGGACCTGCATTCAAGATTACTCTATCCAGCAAAGCTATCATTTAGAATGGAAGGGCAGATAAAGTGCTTCCCAGGTAAGGTCAAGGTAAAGGAGTTCATCATCACCAAGCCCTTATTATATGAAGTGTTCAAGGGACTTATCTAAGAAAAAGAAGACCATCAACACTATGAACAGTAAAATGACAGCAAACTCACAACTATCAACAACTGAACCTAAAAAAAAAAACAAAAACAAAAGCAAACAAAGCAAACTACTGGAACAGGAACATAATCACAGAAACAGAGATCACATGGAGGGTTATTGACAGGGAGGAGGCGGGGGGAGAATGGGGGAAAAGGTACAGGGAATAAGAAGCATAATTGGTAGGCACAAAATATAGAGGGGGAGGTTAAAAACAGTATAGGAAATGGAGAAGCCAAAGAACTTATATGTATGACCCATGGACATGACCTAAGAGGTGGGGGGATTCTGGTGGGAGGGCAGTTGCAGGGCAGGGGGGAGTAAAGGGGAGAAAAAAAATGGGACAACTATAATAGCATTATCAATAAAATATACTTAAAAATAAAAAATAAACTTCTAGACTCAGTACTACCACTAAACTGCAGAACCACCATCATTTAGAACCACTTGAAATCTAGCTGAATGGAAATCCTACAACTACAGAATTAAAGAAGCTGCATTGAGACTGGTAGGAGGTAGCAGAGATGCAAAACAGGCTGGTCCCAAACCCATGTGTGGTAGATAAAAATCGGAAGAGATATCTAAGCAGTGGAGGTACCCTGTGAGGAGCAAGGGGTCCCATCCCCACACCAGTTCCCCCAACCCAGCGTTCCAGGGCCAGGAAAACTGCCTGTACCTTCTGGCTGTGAAACTGGGGGGATTGTGGGTGAATGAGACTGATGGCTTCTGGAGTTCCAAGCAGTTCCTCTTAAAAGGCCTGGACATTAACTTACTCAGACTCTGAGCTCCAACAGTGGGGCAGCAGCTTAATGGAATCTGATACATACAGGAAGGAAGTGAATGGACTGGCATCAGGGTGAGAGCTGGGGGGCACAGCTTTCTGCCACACAAAAGTGCTAGCATAAGCCATCGGTCCTTTGTTGAGCCTTTACCCACAGAGCCAGCAGTGGGTGTCATGTCTGAATCTCCATCAACCTGGCTCACACTGTTTGTCCCACCCTAGTGATTCCCTGAGACCTTGCCCCACCCAACTTGTGGGCCCACCCAAGCTGTTTCCAGTGGCTTATCCAGGCAAATAGCCTATCTTGGTTCATGCTTCAGATTTTCCTAAAAATCCCTCAAACAAGCAGCATGTGGCTTTGGTGTGTCCCATACCTCTGGCTAAGTGGCTCCGAGCCTGGCCCTTTCAGCAGTCAGCCTTGGTTCAAAGCTTGGCCTCACCTGGGCACCTCCAAGCCCAGAACAATTAGCAGCCATCTGCAGATCACTTCGTAGCCTAGGTGGCACACAGGCAGGGCTGACCTTGGATGGTACCTCCCAGAAGGCTCCAGAGACAGCACATGTAGTGAACAGCTTCAGACTATATCCAAATACCACACACTCCAAAAGTGACACACTCAAGGGTGGACTCAGTGGGCACCAGAGCCTGACCAAAGTAAGTCCTGCTCTGTGGGGTGGAGCCCTGCAGAGCAGGTCCTCTGCAGTGGTTGGAGGTTGGTGTTCGGTGGTGGCAGCCAGTCCTTGCAGCTGATCCACCTGGAGGTAAATCCTTCCCATTGATATGCCAATAGTAATCAAGGCTCAACTACAACAGGAGGGCATACATAGCCCACATGGTGGTTGGGGGGTTGGGGCACACCTGGCGTTTCCAGCTTGGGTGATCGAGGAGATTGTGCCCCGGGACCCTTCAGAACACCTACTACATTAGGCCACTCTATCTAAGCCCAGAAGACATAGCAGCTCTACCTAATACACAGAAACAAACACAAGGAGGCTGCCAAAATGAGGAGACAAAGAAACATGACACAAATGAAAGAACAGATCAAAACTCCAGGAAAAGAACTAAACAAGACGGAGACAAGCAATCTACTAGATGCAGGGTTCAAAACACTGGTTATAAGGATGTTCAATGAACTTAGTGAGAACTTCAGTAAAGAAATAGTAAGCATAAAAAAGGTATACGAACCAAAAAAGAACCAGTCAGAAATGAAGACTACACTAACTGAAATGAAGAATAATTTACAGTGAATCAACAATCGAGTAGATGAAGCTGAGAATCAAATCAATGATTTGGGATATAAAGAAGTAAAAAACACCCAATCAGAAAAAGAAAAAGAAAAAGAATCCTAAAAAATGAAGATAATGTAAGAAGCCTCTGGGACAACTTCAAGTGTACCAATATTTGTATCATGGCGGTGCTAGAAGGAGAAAAGAGAACAAGAATTTGAAAACCTACCTGAAAAAATATTGACAGAAAACTTCCGTAACTTGGTGAATGAGATAGACATAAAAGTCCAGGAAGCACAGAGAGTCCCAAAGAAGATGAACCCAAAGATACCCCTACCAAGGCACATGATAATTAAAATGCCAAAGGTTAAAGACAAAACGACAATTTCAAAAGCAGCAAGAGAAAAGCAGTTCGTAACTACAAGGGAGCTTCCATAAGACTGCCAGCTGATTTCTCAACATGAATGAAAAAGGTGAAGTTATTAAGAAGTACAAATTGGTTGTTTCAGAATAGTCATGGGGATGTAAAGTACAGAATAGGGAACATAGTCAATCATATTCTAATAATTATGTATGTTGTTCAATGGGTGCAAGATTTATTGAGATGATCACATAGTAAATTATATAATGTCTAATCACTAGTGTATATACCTGAAAGTAATATAATATTATATGTCAACCATAATTGAAAAATAAAATAAATGATTAAAAAATAAACTTCTAAAACTCAATTTACATACATTTTTCAAGACTGCAGTTATGGTTTGGTTTAGAGTGCACGTGTGTTTTTATTTTGACAGACTTATCGGAGACTCCCATTTACACACCTCTGTCCCTGCCCGGATATGGAATACTTACCATAACAAGAGTCTGTGACTGAGCAGGAGGCAGCAAAATCTATCTGCAGAAATGAGTCCTCATTCACAGCAATGTCTGTGGTGACTACATAGCGGGTGCTGGCCTTTTCGATGAAGACCAGGGCATCGCCGGTAGAGCCACACACAGGCATCTTGGTGCCTCCAGGGTGAAGTAGCCATTTCCTACTGTCCAGAGTTGTAAAATCATCCTCCAATACTGTATTACCAGAAATATTTCCTCCAATAAGAATCTGGAATGTATTTTAAAAAAAACATACATTTTTAATTTGGTTTTAAAATATGAGAAAGTACAGTCTTTTTTGTTTGTTTTTAGCTGTTGGATTGCTTGGAACTGGCATTATACAGCAAACACAACATTACAGGCCCTTTCAGAATGCTCTTGTTTATGTGCTCTGCTTGCCCATCTGGCAAGAAGCTACAGAAAACAAATTGAAGGATTGACAAAACCATTCACAGCCTTCATAAGCCAAATCGTGCATTTGGAAACTACATGTGCCGAAGCTGGGAAAGCAAAATTTGGCTAACGTGATTATTTTTCATGTAAAATTTCTATTTAAGGACAGTTGTACCCTAAGGCGTTTCATTTTAATTCTTTGTATGGATTCTACAGTTTGTTAACAGGTTCTATTTGATATGCATTTTATTATGTATGAAGATCCTTTAGAGTTGTCCATTGGATGTTAGGGAGATTTTTTTTTTTCTTCAAAGGCTAGGAAAGAGGATTTGGGAGTTATTGCATGTGGCACCAATGCTAATTTGCACATTTTCCTTTTCAGAGAATTATAACCTCGTCTATGCTTGATAAAGTCCTTCTATCCATATGGCAGAATCCTCTCTGAGCAGGAACTGGGCTCTCTTTTGTGTCCTTTATTTTTATAGGCTCAGGCAATCGAAGGAAAAGAGAATGAAAGTTAAATGCCATATATAATTTAGCTGTGTGCCACGGGGTTAGTCACTGAACTGTCTGTCCTGGGCTTCCTCTACTGAACTAAGGGGTTGGACTAAGTGCTATCCAAGGCCACATTCAGCTCCAGTGACAAAATTATAGCAGTTATCCTAAAGGGACTGACCTGGTCGATAACCCAGGGACTGTAGAAGTGCCCATTTTCAGATGGTTGCCACCAGCGAAGGCGAGTGGAAGAAGAACGGGCTTTCATGGGTATCTCCAAGGCGATGTACCTGCCCACGTTGCTGGAGTTGCTGAAAAGGAACTCTTGAAGGAGACTCCACGAGAGGCCACCATTGAGAGAATATTGCAGAAGCACAGGTTGGCTCCTGGGATCTGGAACACCTTTACCACATCCCAGTCTCATGAAGAACTGCACAAATCTGACATGAGTAAATTTACTGTAGACATCTACTTTAGTGGGAAATTCACACCATTAGCAAAAGACGAGCACACAGGGTAATCAGGGAATGCATGCATGGCTTACTGCATGTAATGAATTAATGAATGTCCAAGGAAATAATTTCAAAGCCCGATTTTCCTTTTTAACATGAAAGAGAGTTAATAAAATGTGAAATCTGAAAAAAGGCAATTCTTCACCCGTATTCACATTTCACGCCCCTCTATAGAGGTGAGTCTGAGGAAAGGAGCATTTGCTGTACCCTTTGGTTATTCTATAAGTAGATGGGAGGGGTTTACCAAGTTTGGGAGTATATATTGTTATCTACTTAAGATAAATTTGGATCTTTGTTCTTAGTATCTGAAACTGGGAGAATATAATCAATGCAGTTTATGTCATTTATTGGCAAAATTGTCCATTTTCAGGTTATACCAATAGTTTTTTAGATTGCATATTATTGATTTGGGGAGATACATTTAAATTCACCAGTTGCTAATGCCTCTTTGTAAAAGGTCAGGCATCTTTTGTAAGAGGTGTGTGAAGCCTGGGCCTCTTTTCTGCCTTTTTTTGCCAGTGGCAGCGGAGCATGAGTGTGGAGTGGTGGTGACAGTGATCTGTGCCAACTTCTGACTACTGCTGGGTCTGCGATGCATGGTACTGGCCATCAAGAACTGTGGCAGACAGCCAGTGAAGCCTGTCCAGCTGGCAGGGAGGTAGACAGAGTGGCAGCAAGCAGCTGGGGTGCCAATGAAAACTAGCTCACATATTATCACTGGCAGGCAAGCGGCTGGTGCCTGGTCTGGCTGCTGTGCTACCTGGTAATGCAGAATAAATTTCATGTGTAACCCAAGACACATACCCAATTAGGTATGCAGGTCACACATATGAAATATATTGGGGCTTATAACAAAGGTTATAGTTCCATATATAAAACCATGCATTCTTCATAGGTTCCTCCTCTCCCCCATCTCCATTTACTGGGTATTCATTTATCTCATAACCTGAGAAAATTGGGATTTAACATGGAGCATTTTGAGGTTAATATATGCAAATCCTACACAGCATGCTACAGAGATGAGATAAATAATGGAGCTTTTAACATTGGATTAATAAAAAAAAACCACGGTTAGTGCCTAGTGACGTTTATATCTATAAAAATAATAATCATTCACAGAGAAAAACTTTTAGCCAATTCTCTACTTGTATTGGAAAAATGTTTATGTTAATTTAGTCATAGATAAACCATGTAAGATTATTAGAAAAATATAATAATTTTTAAATTATACAACTCAGCTGCCAAAGATAAATCTGAAATAAAGAGCATCAAATTAAATCATATGCACTAAAATAGGATGGTGATAAATAAAATCTTGCTTCTTCTAACTTCTATTATCTCACAGATAGAATTGTATTTTCTATGAAGCATAATCAAATTTATAAATTCAATAAATAAAGATTGAGGAAGAAGAGAAGGATAATATATTATGATATATTTTAATTTACTCTGAAATGTTTCAAAAAACAAAAACATAAGGTTTTTGTTCACTTGAAAAAATAGGTCAGGGTTCTATTTTACACATGTAAATTCTTTTTTTAATTTCCCTAAGTGTTTGGTGTGTCAAATGGTCAAAGGATATACATTTTGACAGGATATAATCCTCTGAGTGAGTTTAAAATGTTTGTTACTGAGTGACTGTGCTCAACTTAGAAAACGAGTGCTTTATATGTATGAGTGAGCCATTGGAAAGAAATGTTTATAAAGAGTAAGGCAACACTTCAATGTTCTTAAATTACTAATGGATGTAAAATGAATTGTAATTTGAGGATGTATTATATTTCACTTAGGCTTTCTACTAAGCATGGCATAAATAATTTTTACACAGCCCAAGTGCTAATGAAAAATATTCTATAGAAGATGGATAAAGAAGATGTAACATTATTTTCCTGAAGTTAAAGTTAAATATTGTCATTTCCTAGTCACCATCTTGAAAAACACCAGATGTTAACTTTGTCTGTTTATCTGTGTTTCATTTCTGATCTAGTTATTGCACAAAGCTCTCTGAGTTTTAGAGTGAAAATTATATAAATTGCATCTTAATTGAGTTTATGATAAGAGAGAAGCAGCATTTCCAATGGAAGATCTTGTCTTTGAGATCTCTGCTTCTTTCTGACTCAGTTACGTCCTGCCACTATGCATTACAATGCACTTTTCCAACAGCACTCAGAAACGATTACCTCGCACGTGATAAATCCAGATCGCGTGTCATCAACACGCGCAGGCCCTCTTCATTGAAAAACAGGTTATTTCCGCTGGAGAGGATCCCACACTTCCGAGATGGCTTTCCACCACTCATGAATAAGAATCTATCAGATTCTAGCTGACCTGAAAAAGGTGAAATATGTGGTTTACCTATGACTCCAATTATAGTCATGTTACTTTTTAAGGAATAAAAGTGCTCTGTGTAGTTTTAAAATATGAAGTCATAAATATCAAAGTCATAGAGTTTGGGATAAGAGGTCTCTTCCACATTTTAGCATATTTGAATTGTTTAACCTTGGCTGTATAATTTAAGGGTTCACATGACAAAAGGAGGGGGCCCTTTCCTGAGTATCTATGGTCCAACCAGATGGGCCCCTCCTTTCTGTGCCTTTACACCTCAAAAAAAGACATCAGTGAATGAGGGAGCATAATGTGGCCTTTCCACAGGCTTCACTGTGTCCTTGCTACTGTGAGGGTAGACAAGTGTTACATAAAATAAAGAACAAACTGACAGTGACCAGAGGGGCGCGGGAGGAGGATAACAGGGGAAAGAAGGGGAAGGGTCAAGTCAAGGAACATGTACACAAAGGACCCATGGACAAGGAGAATGGGGGTGCGGGGGACTGAATGTGGGAGAGGGGGTTTGGCAGGGCAGGAGAAAGCAATGGAGGAAAAATGGGGATGCTTGTAACTGAACAACAATAAAAAAATTAAAAAAACCCCACAGTTTTAACCGGAGAAATTTTAGTATAATTTAATATTTTCTATTAAACAATATCTTTCAAAACTAGCTCTCACATCTCCTCAGGTATTCATCTTAGATCTACTTCAGTTTTCGGTTATAGTAAAATGCACATAACATAGAATTTACCATTTTCATCATTTTAAAATGAACAATGCAGTGGCATTTGCCACATTCCCAATGTTGTGTAACCATCACTGCCACCTAGTTCCAGAACTTTATCATCACCTGTAAAGAAAATCTTGTCCCCATTAGGCAATCACTCCTCATCTCCCTCTCATCCAGTCCCTGGTAACCACTAATCTGCTTTCTGTATCTATAGATTTGTCTATTTTCAGTGATTCATATAAATGGAATCATATGATATATGGCCTTTTGTATATGACTTCTTCATCTGCATGATGTTTTCAAGGTTCATCCACATTATAGTAGGTACCAGCATTTCATTCCTTTTTATGGCTAAATAAATAATGTATTGATATACCTAAATATAATTTTAGAATATACCTTAAAATCATATAACAATTTTATACACTACTTGGGAAAAAGAAAAAATCTTTAATCCCACTATTTTAGTATAGGTAGTTATAACATTTGTTTAAGACTTTCTCTTATAAGGATATTTTCCCATAGTTTTATCAGAGTGCATGTCCAAAAAATATATACCATATTTTTTGGACTATAAGACACACTTTTTCCCCCCAAATTTGCGAGGAAAATGGGGGTGCATCTTATAGTCCGAATGTAGCTTACCTGGCTGTTTACACTTACACTGGTGAAATATTATATTATTTATGTTATTAAATATTTTACCACATTTTTTGCTTCAAAATTTTTTTTCCTATTTTCCTCCTCTAAAACATAGGTGCATCTTATGGTCTTGTGCGCCTTATAGTCCGAAAAATATGGTAATTGAGAATAATTTCAATTATTGCATCATATACACTTTTTTATGTTTTAGCCTTATCTTCACATATAATGACATTAGATTCTAGGTATAACTAAGATATAGAAATTGATAAGAGGCTACTTAATGGGTTGATGATGAAGCAATGAAAGGAATTTATACCCTGGAAACTTATTCCTTCCACCCAAGAAGATTAGCCCTCCATAGAAATTTTATAAAATTACCATTAATGAGAAATTACACATGAAAGAAAGAGTGGTGAAAATAGCCTGGTTCTTCTCAATTATGTTCTTGTTCACTCTCAATGGCCATTGTTTAAAAAATGGAACCCTATAAAATTCAGAACTAAATGAAGACTTGGTGTGGTTACAATTGTAGTGATAAATAATGAAATATTAGAGTAGAACTAAGTGATTACTTCTATATTACAACTTGTGTTTAATATGTAAATTCATTTACAAAGTTACATATAATTTAAGCCCTGGCTGGTGTAGCTCAGTAGATTGAGCGTGGACTGCGAACCAAAGGGTCGCAGGTTCGATTCCCAGTCAGGGCACATGCCCGGGTTGCAGGCCAGGTACCCAGTGGGGGCTATGTGAAAGGCAACCGCACACTGATGTTTCTCTCTCTCTCTTTCCCCCTCCCTTCCCCTCTCTGAAAGTGAATAAATAAAATCTTTAAAAATAAATAATCTGCCTTAAAAAAACAAACTTAAAAAAAAGCTACATATAATTTATAAGAAAAGATAACCTTCAAAATCATCCTTGAGAAAATCAGGATTTTTGGTGCTTATTTTACAGGTTGGACCTGAGTAGCCAGGATCACATATGCACTTGGTTCCATTGATACAACTCCCATGTCCATTACACATCTCTTCACACTGGGGACCAATGTAGACATTGTCAATGGCCCATGTCACTGGCTGAGAGCCAGCAGGGTAAAATCCTTGGTACCATCTGAAACGTACAGATCTGGAAAAGAGGTACAAGTCTTTAAAAATCTAATCAACAGAATAACATACCTTCAAAGTAAGCACAGCTGATCAATGAGCAATGGGAAGTTACTACCACTGCATCACACTCAAGAAAGAGAAAACATAATTCAACATGTCAGGGACACCGGCTCCATTCCTCAGTGGGATTTTGCCAATAAAGTTCTTGCTTCCGGTAAGCTCTTCCCAATTTTATCACTATGTCAAAATTCCAACTTTTTCAATATTAAATTTCTTGGTGAAACTTTCTCCATCCTACTATCTATACTCTGCATAACTAATCTTTTATTTTAATTGAGGTAAAATTCACATAACATAAAGTAACCATTAATTCTTTAAAGTATACAATTTGGAGGCATTTAGCAGAATCACAGTGCTGACCAACCATCACCTCTATAGAGTCCCAAGACATTTTCATCACCCTAAAAGGAAACCTTGTGCCCATGAAGCAGTCCCCCTACTCCTTGCCTGTGGCAACCACTAATCTACTCTCTATCTCTATGAATTTACCTATGCTGGGTATGAACTCATACAATATGTGACCTTTAGTGTATGGCTTTGTTCACTTAGCAAGATGTTTTCAAGGTTCATCAATATTGTAGCAAATATCAGAATTTCATTCCTTTTTTTGACTGAATAATATTACATTGTGTGAGTATACCAACTTTATTTATCCATTCACTAGTTGATGGACATTTGTTTCTACCTTGTGGCTATTGTGAATAGGGCTTCTGGGAATATTCATGAGTGAATATTTGCTTAAATACCTGTCTTCAATTCTTTTGGGTAAAGTAGTAAAATTGCTGGGTCATATAGCAAAAAACTAATCATTTAATTAGTGTCTCTTGTTCTCTCTCTTCTCTAATTTTGATGAAATTTCCACTATTATGATTAGCACAGGTGCACGTATTTAAAAGAATACCTATTTTCCTTATTGGCTGTGAACTCCTAAGGGCCAGTCTCCACTCCTTTTTCTTCTTTGCACCTTCATGGTGCCCCGTACAGTGCGTCAGATACACTGGGTGCTCAATAAATCTTCGCTGTGAGTCATTTGTTATGAAAGGCCTTAACGGTCAAACTAAGGTGTTTTGGATTTTATTCTACTGGCAAGAGAGAGCCCCAAAAGATTATTTTAAAGAGAGGAGTGACAAAATCAGATTTATTTTAGACAGATGTCTCTTATTTCTTAATTTCTTTTTGTGTCAAAGGTAATTTTTCTTTTTATTTGCAAGTGAATTGTCTTATATTGTTGATGATAACTTAGCCCTTTGGAAATAATCTAAATACTTAGGTAGAAGTCCAGAATATTTTATTATTTATTAGCATATTTTATTATGTACAAAACTCAGTTCAGAGAAGAAGGATTTATTTTAGAGGGGACCGATATAGACATGTATATTCATTTTGGTACCCTGTGAATCTGTCCAATTTTCAATGATCATAGAAACCAAATACAGAATAATTTTTTAAACAGAAATTAGAAGTCAGTATTAGATGCCTTTATTAGATTTCTAAAGTTTAGTAGAGAATAAAGCAGGAGTCAAGTTTCCCCATATAATTTTAACCCTAATTTCACTGCTTATAGCAAGACTAACTATATTAAGCTGCCCCCAAAATGCCAGTTCATAATTAAATTTTACTTTCAAATACTTACCAGAGTTTAGTCTTGGCAAGAGGCTCTTCCTACCTTTTGAACTTTCAGACTGCTGAGTTGAGGGAAATGGCTGGAGTTTTCCTTTGAACAAAAGCCTGCATGGACTTTTTTTAACTTCTTATTTATTCAGATGTTCTGAATACAAATGAACCACCTTGGTTGGATATTTATTATTGTTCACCTGCCTTGACACAGAAGCTGCAAGTGCTATGATAAACGGGCTGAAAGGTCTGGTCTCACTGTGGTTGCCTTCTGCTGAGATCTTATTTTGAAAATTTCTCATTGCCACCCTCCCTGGCGAATGTCAGCATCTGTTCTCCTAAGCCAGTGATATTCAAAAGGATCTGTTCTTTAAATGTGAACTTAAAGTTTCAAGCACACAACTGTGCTTTCATTAAATAGGGATTTTGGTTGACTCATTATGAAGCTGTATAAAGCAAAAGCAATTAGGAGTTTTAAAGAAAAAAGACTCTAAACAAAAAAAGACACAAAGGTGATGTGAATAAAATTCAATGGAAGCTCAATACTTACACTTCAAATGTGAATTGACTATATGTGGAGGCAAAAATGGAGGCCATTTCTGCACCTGATAATATTTAAAATACTTTTTACAGTGCCCATTGCCCAGTAAATGCACAGAAAGGGGTACTTCAAACATGGGTTATACTTTTTTTTTTTTTTTTTAACATCTAGCAGTTGTGCCATGATTATGTACCATGCTGAATACAAACCAAGCGATGGTTCACTGAGTTGGAGAAAATTTAACTTTTGCCTCCCAGCAACTCATGCCTGTGTGGGTTTTAAGAAGAATGTTAATTCTTTTCCTGAAACAAGGGCTAGACAACATTATGGAGGCAAATTCTTTTTTGCAGAAATGGTTGGAAGCAGTTTGAAAGATAGCTTTATACCATTGTGAGAATGGGCATGCCTCCTTAACAGATTTACTTTCTTTTCATAGAAATGAAAATGACATGGAATACAAATAACATGATGGTCTAAGTTCTGTACCTTTATAATTGGGGGCGGTATATTTTAAACTGGCACCCTGTACCAGTCAGTGAAAATATGGATCTCTGCATTTCTCTTGTTCAAATTGCCAGATCACATCACCATGGCTTATGTGCAAACATAGCCTGGTGGACATAACCAGGTGAGAAGTGAGGCCGGCCCGACACCAGAGCACTGTCCTGGAGTGGGTCTCTTCACTCAGAAGCTCTGATTGGCAGATCTTTGTGACCTTATTTCCTGCTCTTTTAAATAGTATTATTTCCATGTGGGAACTTACTGAAGCAAGTTTCAGTTGTCAAAACAATCTAAAGTCATAGCCTATAACCTATATGTAGAGTTGTTTCCTATTTAATGTAATGCTTAGCTGGGCAATTAAAGGAAATTAGAGGTCCATTGAATAGAAAACCTAGAGCTTCTCAAACCGTAATGGTCATAGTATTGGTCATAGGTGCCTAAGTGATTGGCTCTCAGGCTTTTTCCTGCCTACATTGCCCATAAGCAGGGATTTAGGGCAGCCATTCTTCTGTTGCAATACGTGGCTTTCTGGCTATAGCTGACTGGTTCAGATTTTCTTTTCTAGAAGTGTGGAATCATGAGTTCCAGAAAATGAGAGCTGTGGTTGCTAAATGATATTAATATCAGCATGATAAAAATGAGTATCACAGCTTTTGTTACTTACTAATGGCCTCATACTTCCTGAGTGGAGTTGATGTTATTATCCCCCAGCACGTTTCAAATAAATTCTTCCACATTTTACTATGCCCCTCTATATTTCTTATAATGTTTCATATTGAATAATACAACTGATTTTGGATAAAAAGTTTTTCCTGAGTTACCCATGCCCAGTTTTTTTGTAGACAAGCTTATCCTCCCACCCCTATAACAGTTTTCTGGTTGTGCCGGCTGAGTCCTCAGCTCTACCCATGCCTATGGTCTCCAGAGACGCTCCTTGCCTCCTCAGCTCTCACTTTGAAAGATCCTTGAGGACATTTTGCTTTGTAATGCTTTTTCAAAAAAAACAGGTCATCTCTTAGAATGATATCCTGCTGTAAATAGCATGAATTAATAAATAATATATTCAACAACACAAAATATTAAAGCCCTGAACAATTAAATTATAAAAATTATGCTGATTATATGAAATATAAATAGATTTATGTTCAAAAAAACTTCAGACTTTTGAAAATTCCCTTCAGCCCTTTTGGAAAAGTACTAGTAGTTTTGCTTGAAGACCCAAGACTTGTAATTATGCTGTTTCATATTAGGAATATAAATCTATTTCCCTCTTGAAAGTATGATATTAATACTTTCTTCTTTTTTTGACATACCCTGAAATTATAAGTTCTTTATTCTGAAGGCAAAGGCAAATTTTAGGCAGGCTGCTTTATTGACTTCCTCTTTATTCACTTATATTATTAGTTTCATTTTTTTGAACTATACTTTCCATTTCATTTCTGTTAGCATTGAAGTCTTTTATCTCCAAATAGATTTTCAACAGAAGAGTCAAAGACAGGATGAGGCAGAAGTAGGTTTACAGTTGTTCTTATAGAAAATCATATAATAATAAATAACAATACAAGAATACACTCTGTGTTTCGTGTACTCATAACTGTAAACTTATGTTTGCTCACCCTGTACATGTAACAAGAATGCTGAGGGAGGATGAAAACTAGAAATGCCTGGGGGAAGAGTGCTGACAATTTTTTATGAGACGCTGGAATATTCTGTGGGCTTCCATGCCCCACATGTGTCTTCTTCTGGTGTGAGAAACATAGGTAGATATTTGAAAGTCATACAATTCTAATATCATGAAGGAGGAGGGAGTGGGGAAGGGTTACAACATTAGGGGAAAACCATCTTTCTGTTGCTCCCGAATTTATCTAATAAAGACCCATGGGGACATGAAACCCCAAAAGAGTACCATCCCCGTGTGCTCTTTTAAATCTATCTCCAAACCATAAATCAGTAGTGTGTTAGCTCAGTGTCCTATGTTTTAAACATACATCAGTCTCTTTTAAGTGGTGAACTGAAAAAGAAATGTAAGGTGGAGATTTCCCCCTGATAAAGTCAATGATGATGTCAGGAAGAAAACTGTCAATGAAAAATAAATGTGGCATGAAGCAGCGGGTCCTTACCCGCAAAGGTGCAGTTTCCCGAAGTGCACAACCTCTCTCCTCCAGCCCTGGGTGGTCCCCGCGTAGTAGGTGCTGCTTGGGTGGTGCTCAGTGGAGCACAAGGAGCTGACGTGGCTGCTGCTGTGGTAGCAGAGAGGGAGCAGCAGGTGCCAGGTCGCCCCAAAGTCCCTTGAAAATTCCAGTCTTACTGGATCAGCAGATGAGCTATCAGTCGAGCACCCAACATTGATCTTGGGGAAAAAGAAAAAATGATACAGATTACCTCAAAGCAACAATCACCATTTCATTACTTCTTGAGTCCATTTTCCTGGGAACTGTCTTGCTGAAATATTTAACTATGAAATTCTGTTTTGCTTGAATAATAGCATATATTACCTTTAAACAATACTTTTTCATAAAGAACCTCAATGGGTCTCATGAAAAATTTATTTTCCCTCATTTTATAAAAAACTAGAAAGTGGGTAAGGCAGAGGCTGGCACAGAATTCCAAATCTTACCTTTGGCCTACTTTCATAGCCAAGCCAAGCAAATAGTAATGAAAAGACTATTTCCTTAATTCTAACCATGAGGTTTTTCGAGTCTGCTAGACAGGAAGACCTTCTATTTTCATTCTGGTGACAACTTCAGAATACATGTAGTCCCACTTTTGCACAAGGAGAATCTTCAATATGTATATAATATTAAAATGTCATTTCCCTGGTATAAGGAGGGCATTCTCAGAAAGACTTTTTTCACCATTGAGGAAATAACTATTCCATTCCTTTCTCCATGTAAATTAAACTAAAACTTATTTATATAAATGCATGTGATTTTTGTCTATGAAATGTTTTCCTCTTCCCATTGGGTTTAGCATTTTCTGGCTTCTCATAGCAACCAGATCAGATATATTTTTATCTATATTTATATAACTTATTGATTGTTGTTGAACTTACTCCTCTTACTTTCTGGTGAGTAAACTGTTGAGATTTGATAACCTTTTCAACTATACGCATTGGTTTCCACCTGCATTCTTTGGATAACAGAACTCTTAAGGGCCAGAGGTGCTACTTTTTACTAACATTCAAAGCATAACTGTTAGAAAATATAACAGAAAGTTATACAAGTAACATAATAAAACCAGAAAATGCAACAGAAAATTTAGAATAGATACAGAATAATTTCTACAGAAAAGGTATCATTTGGTCCCTGACTTTTAAGATGAAAGAGACCACTCTACTTTAGAGAATACAGAGACATAATCTAAAATAAGCATTTAAACCTGTGTTCCTGCCATTAGACACTGTTTTAAGGAAGTCTGCCAAATGGTTGGTGTGGGCCTGATATGACCCAAGTATCTTTGGAAGGTAATACTACTGAACATTGGTGTAATGCACCTTGGGTTTTGCTGCTTTGATATAAGTTTTTGAAATACATAAAGGGTTTTTAATACATTATTAATTTGCTTTCTTGAAAAGTATACTTCATAAATATTAATGAAATAAACAGAAATTATAAAAACAGTGCAGCATGATTTTATCAGTAAAATTCATGACACCACAGTAAATATTACATACATGTGTTGGCATAATATAGACTATAGTTACATTGACTTGGGCCCTAAATAACACATAAATATTATGAAAATAATAATACTAAAATAGTATAGTCCTTTTTATATTTATAATGTTTAAAATAATTTATTTCGACAACTTCCCATTATAGTACATGGGGAGATTGTGTCACAAATAAAGGACAAAAATTAAAAAATAAACCTTAGAATGACAACTGGTTCTGCTAATAAAAATGAATTATGATCTAAAACCTCTTTAGTCCTTGTATAAAAACAGAAAGCTGTGATGCACAAAATTATATGAGATTTCCCTTCTCTTTTCTAGGTCTTGTACAAGATAAAATGTAAAGCATTTCTGTTGGAACAAAGCCACATACCTCAAACTGTATGATGGTGTTCTCATTTACACTGAGGTCCCGAGTAGTAATGGAATGCTCACCCACTTCATTTGAAACAAACACCATGGCTGAATCTTCCTCACTGTTATACAAAAAAAAACAACAAGGAATCCATTTGGGCAAGAGTTTACTGTGATTTGTATAGAGCAGTGGTTTTATTTTTAGTTTCTGAATTCAATACTTACGGTGCTCCCTTTGAAGAATATGGGCAATAGAGACCAATGTTACCACCAGGGTAGAAAAACCAATTGTCTTCTCTGGGCCCAAAGTCAAATGTATCCAGAAGCATCACAGGGTTATTTAAATTATTGCCATCAATAATGAAGTCATCAATGATCCAGATTTCTTCTTTCTTACCTAAGGCATTTTTGGATAAAGCAAGTTTTTCCAATGGTGAAAATCAGATGGACAGTTTGCTCATTGGAAGAAAGTAAAGAACAGAAGGAACTCAGTAACAACAGGTTAAACATATACCCAGGCAGCAGCTAGAGGACCAGACCAGGCGGTGGCTTGCAGACTGGTGGTCCCACATTCTCGTGCAGATAAACTGGGAGGAACAACTAGGGAGCAAGATAAACTGTACAACCCAGGGTTCCAGTGCGGGGAAATAAAGCCTCAAAGCCTCTGACTGAAAACACCTGTGGGAGTTCAGGTGGCAGTGGGAGAAACTCCCAGCCTCACAGGAGAGTTCATTGGAGAGACCCACAGGGTCCTAGAATGTACACAAACCTACCCACCTGGGAATCAGCACCAGAAGAGCCCAATTTGATTGTGGGTAGTGGGGGAAGTGACTGAAAACTGGCAGAGAGGGGAGAAAACAGCACTGTTCTCTTTTGGACCCCTCCCCCACAGACAGCATCACAACGAAGTGATGTGGGTTACCCCACCCTGGTGAACACCTAAGGCTCCGCCACTTACTACGTAACAGGCGCACTGAGAAAAAAAAATATGGCCCAAATGAAAGAACAGATCAAAGCTTCAGAAAAAATACAACTAAGTGACAAAGAGATAGCTAACCTATCAGATGAACAGTTCAAAGCATTGGTTATCAGGATGCTCCAGGAACTCACTGGGTACTTCAACAGCATAAAAAAGACCCAGGCAGCAATGAATGTTGCATTATGTGAAATAAAGAAAAATCTACAGGGAACCAACAGTTGACGGGAAGGAAACCAGGACTCAAATCAACAGTTTGGATCAGAAGGAAGAAATAAACATCCAACTAGAACAGAATGAAGAAACAAGAATTCAAAAAAATGAGGAGAGGCTTAGGAAACTCCGAGACATCTGTAAATGTCCCAACATCCAGGTCGTAGGGATGCCAGAAGGAGAAGAGGAAGACTAAGGGATCGAATATTTATTTGAACAAATAATGAAGGAGAACTTGCCCAATCTGGCAAAGGAAATAGACTTCCAGGAAGTCCAGGAAGCTCAGTGAGTACCAAAGAAGTTGGACCCAAAGAGGAACACCACAAGACACATCATAATTACATTACCCAAGATGAAAGACAACGAGAGAATCTTAAAAGAAGCAAGAGAAAAGGAGACAGTTACCTACAATGGAGTTCCCATAAGACTATCAGCTGATTTCGCCAAAGAGACTTTGCAGGCAAGAAGGGACTGGAAAGAGGTATTTAAAGTCATGAAAGGCAAGGACCTACATCCAAGATTATTCTATCCAGCAAAGCTTTCATTTATAATAGAAGGACAGATAAAGTGCTTCCCAGAAAAGGTCAAGTTAAAGGAGTTCATCATCACCCAGCGTTTATTATATGAAATGTTAAAGTGACTTATCTAAGAAGAAGAAGGTCAAAAATATGAACAGTAAAATGACAACAAACTCATAGCTTTTAACAACTGAACCTTTAAAAAAACCCAAAAAACAAAAAAGTAAGCAAACAACTAGAACAGGAACAGAATCTCAGAAATGGAGACTACATGCAGGGTTATCAGCGGGGGAGTGGGAGCGGGAGAGAGGGGGAAAAGTACAGAGAATAAGTAGCATAAATGGTAGGTAGAAAATAGATGGGGGAGGTTAAGAATAGTACAGGAAATGTAGAAGCCAAAGAACTTATATGTTTGACCCATGAACATGAACTAAAGGGGGGGAATGTGGGTGGGAGGGGATGTGCAGGGCAGAGGGGAATAAAGGGGGGAAATGGGACAACAGTAATAGCATAATCAATAAAATATATAAAAAAGGGTATGTGGAAATATACAGAAAACTAGAACTTGAATGTGTGACTTAGGCTGGGTTTTTTAGGAAGATATTACTAAATAGATATGAAAGGCAAACCCAGGCCACTTTTGTGAAAAAAAAAAAAAACAACAACAGCACTGTTTACATTGAACTGGAAACAGTGATAAGACCCTGCCAAGCAGAAACCTCAAGATTTCCCAATGTTGGTTTTTCAGTGATTCCTACTTTTAGTACAATTCTTACAAAATATAAAAAAGATTTGTAAACAGAAGCCTGTGGAAAGAACCTGATGATTTAAATGGTCATTTCTCTCTCTCTCTCTCTCTCTCAAACATAATACAAAGACAATATCCTCTGGATTGTGAAACTGGTTACATTCTTTTTAGGATTTTTATTTGGTCTAAATATAAAAAATTATATTTAATATAAATATAAAAGGTCCCAGACATAAAAGATTATGCTTTCTCTTCACAACAAGTTAAAAACACTTCCTTTGACTATTAGTTGTAAAGGAAATACTCAGGTTAAATTTTAGAGATGGCAGCACATGGTTCTTATTTATTTCTGTGTTACCTCTGCAAAGAATCTACTTAATGTGATACCTTGATGCTTGTACAAGCCATTAAATGCATAATTTGGTAGAGTCTGGTCCTTTATAATCAGCAGTAAATAAAAATATAGGATGTGATAAACATTAAGAATTTGTAAAATAATTTTCTTTAACCATTTCAAAATGCTATTAAATTATACATTCCCTTTGACCTATCAACTGAAACAAATATATGTGATAAAAATATTTCATCTTTCTGCATTATCTGCTTGGTGTAAGTCACTCTCACTTTGTCATAGCAATTTGTTATAATATACTATCTCACTAATAAAATGCCACATTCAAAGAACTATGTATTCTAAGCGATTTCAGCAAAAATGTAGTTACAGTTGATGAGTACCTAATGGTAATGCTGAATTATTTTTTAAAAACCTTAGATCTGTGACAAGATTCAGCTATATTTACATCATCAAGAGAATTTATGAGTCACATATGAAGAGATGATAAAGATATACGCAAAATGAAATATTCATTGAGACTTCTCAAAAGTGAAGCGTGTAATATGTGTGTGATGAACAGCTAAACTACTCAGTTGATACACACTTCCTCCCACCTTAGCAACAAACATGTTAACACGCCACAGTTTTCATCATAAGAGAACATATACATTTTTACCATTATTATAAGGTTGCCAGAGTCTGAATCTTGTAGCATTGGTTTGGGCAGTATATGGCAAAGGAACATTAATGAAAAGTATGTTGGTCATTTGAGGGAAATAAAATTCATCCATCAGGTGCCAAGTGATGCCCCCATTGACAGAGAACTGTAATAGAATAGAGTGCGACCTCTCTGGAGTACCTAGGAAAAAGATAACACAAGTATAAAATAAATTGTGCTAAAAATGGGAAAACAGTATGCTCTTGGACTATTCTTTTGGTATCAATGCATAAGCTGACTTATAGTCACACAGAGGTTGTATAGTCCAAACACATAAGAGGCAACTTAAAGTGATGACAGGTTGAATCTTCTGTATGAATATATCTCAAAAAACAAAACAAATCTTGGATTTTCATACAATAGCATTTCCTTCTTTCCAGCTATAAACACACATCTTTCTGTGTTTTATTTAAGAAATATTACTAACAGATTTTTTATTCTACAGGCATTGCAACTTTACAAAGGATCAAACATTTAAAGATCAGGATACAATTAAAAATCTACTTGAAAAATGTTACATCCAAATGGCATTATTTGTCAAGAAAGTTATTTAGTTAACATAAAAAGTCAGAATGACAGAGTTGGCTTTTTTGAATTCACATCTATAAAGAAAAACCAAAATTTTTTATTAGCTAAAAAGTTATGTTAATTTTTATAACTTAAAATTTCTGAAAGTTAAAAAATTGTAAGTTGTATAATTTTTAACCTGATAATTCTTATAGGAAGAAAGTAGTGGAAGAAAAAGACTCAGGGACATGATGATAAATTTAACTACCACAGAACTAGTATGATTACTATAGCTATATGAAATTATTATAAAATCACTAATCTTACCCTTACATTAAGATGAACTTATTATAGAAAAACATTTGTGAATATTTATGTACTCAAATTTATGTTAGCTTTTCCATGTAACAAAATTTATGGACCTCAAATACATTATTTTTTGTGGATGAGGAATCGCACGTGCGTGCATGAGGGAGTTTTCTTGAAGGGAAATTATAAAATCATACCCATAGAAATGACTCACCTTTTGCTATGAATCTAAGTGAAAACTGGACATACATGGTATTGGTGCAGTCTAGATCTCTTGAAACAAGCATCCTTAGTCCTTCCTGAAAGCAAAAACATATGTTAAGTAATCTTATTTCATTTGAAAAATTATTTTCCTTTGATTTTTCCACACCTAACTTGGACCAGCTAAATAACTGACATGTAATAATCAAGAAGCCATATTTGGTCCAATTAAAAAAGAAAAATGGATTGGGAGATGTGGACGGCTACATGCAAAAAAATGAAACTCAATCACCACCTTACACTATACACAAAAATAAACTCAAGATGTATAAAAGAAATATAAGTCACAACACAATAAAAGTCCTAGAAAAGAACATAGGAAAATTTCAGATATTCCATGCAGCAATATTTTCACTGATACATCCCCTAGAGCATGGGACATAAAGGAAAGAATAAACAAATGGGACTACATCAAATTAAAAGCTCCTGAATGACTAAAGAAAACATCAGCAAAATGAAAAGAGAACCAACCATATGGGAAAATATGTTTGCCAATGATACCTTGGACAAGGGTTTGATCTCCAAAATATATAAAGAACTCACATGACTCCACACCCAGAAGACAAGTAATCCAATTAAAAAATAAGCAAAGGACCTGAACAGACACTTCTCTAAGGAGGACATACAGAGGGCCCATAGACATATGAAAAGATGCTCAGCATCACTAGCCATCAGAGAGATGCAATTTAAAACCACAATGAGATATCACTTCACACTGGTCAGAATGGCCATCACACAAACAACATACAATCATACAACTAAACAACATACATATATACAATCAACAAACAGCAAGTGCTGGCGAGGTTGTGGAGAAGAGGGAACCCTAATACACTGTTGATGGGAATGCATACTGGTGCAGCCACTGTGGAAAACAGTATGGAATTTCCTCAAAAAACTAAAAACTGAACTGCCTTTTGACCCAAAACTCCACTGCTGGGATTATACCCTAAGAATCCTAAAACACTAATTCAAAAGAACCTATGCATCCCAATATTCATAGCAGTGTTATTTACAATAGCCAAGTGCTGGAAACAGCCTAAGTACCTATCGGTAAATGAATGGATAAAAAACCTGTGGTACATTTAGAGTTCAGGTCAAGATGGAGGCATAAGTAAAAATGTTTTGCTTCCTCTCACAACCAAAAGAAGGATAATAACCAATTTAAAACAAAAATCAACCAGAACTGCCAGAGAATCAAAATGCTTGGAAGTCCAACAATCAAGCAGTTAAAGAAAAATTCATCCAGACTGGTAGGAGTGCTGGAGATGGGCAGCCAGGGCAGAGAACGTGTGGCAAGCCAGTGGACCATGTGGGCAAGGCAGGGGCTGACTGACCGGGAGGTCCCACATTTGCACGTGGATAAGCCAGGAGGAACAACTAGGGAGAGAGACAGACTGCAAAACCAAGGGTTTCCATGGCAGAAACTAAAGACTCAAAACCTCTGGCTATAAAAACTTGTGGGGGTTGTGGCAGTGGGAGAAACTCCCAGTCTCACAGGAGAGTCCGTTGGAGAGGCCCATAGGGTCCTAGAATGTTCACAAACCCAGCCACCCAGGAATCAGCACCAGATGGGCCCAATTTGTTTGTGGGTAGTGGTGGAAGGGACTGAAAGTGGGGCAAGAGCCGAACAAGTGGCATTGTCCCCTCCCTGACCCCTCCCCCACATACAGCGCCACAATGCAGTGATGTGGGTTGCCCTGCCCTGGTGATTACCTAAGGTTCTGCCCCTCACAACTTAACAGGTGCACCAAGACAAAGAAATATGGCCCAAACGAAAGAACAGATCAAAACTCCAGAAAAAGAACTAAGTGACGAGGAGATAGCCAACCTATTAGATATAGAGTTCAAAACACTGGTGATCAGGCTGCTCATAAAAATGGTTCAGTATGGTCACAAAATAAGGGATGAAGTGAAAAAGTGAAATAAAGAAAAATATACAGGGAAGCAACAGTGACAGGAAGGAAACCAAGACTCTGATCAATGATTTGGAACAGAAGGAAGAAATAAACATTTGATCAGAACAGAATGAAGATAACTTGAAACCTTCCATCATCCCAATCATAGCAGTGTCAGAAGGAGAAGAGGCAGAGCAAGAAATTGAAAATTTATTTGAAAAAATAATGAAGAAAAATTTCCCCAATCTGGCAAAGGAAATAGACTTCCAGGAAGTCCAGGAAGCTCAGAGAGTCCCAAAGAAATTGGATCCAAGAAGAAATACATGAAGACACATCATAATTAAGTTATTCAAGATTAAAGATAAGGAGAGAATCTGAAAAGCTGTAAGAGGAAAGGAGAGAGTTACATACAAAAGAGTGCCCATAAGACTGTCAGTTGACTTCTCAAAAGAAACCTTACGGGCAAGAAGGATTTGGAAAGAAGTATTCAAAGTCGTGAAAGGCAAGGACCTACATCCAAGATTACTCTCTCCAGCAAAACTATCATTTAGAATGGAAGGGCAGATAAAGTGCTTCCCAGATAAGGTCAAGTTAAAGGAGTTCATCATCACTCAGCCTTTATTATATGAAATGTTAAAGGGACTTATCTAAGAAATTGAAGAAGATCAAAAACACAAACAGTAAAATGACAACAAACTCACAACTCTCAATAACTGAGCCTAAAAAACAAAAACAAAAAGTAAGCAAACAACTAGAACAGGAACAGAATCAGAAATGTAGATCAGAAATGTTAAAGGGATTTATATAAGACATGGAGGGTTATCAACAAGGGAGTGGGAAGGGGAGAGGGGGGAAAAGGTACAGAGAATAAGTAGCGTAAGTGGTAGGTAGAAAATAGACGGGGGGGGGTGTTAAGAATAGTATAGGAAGCATAGAGGCAAAAGAACTTACGTGTATGACCCATGGACGGGAACTAAAGGGTGGGATGGAAAGTGGGCAGGGCCTAGAGGGGAATAAGGGGGGGGGTAGTGGGACAACTGTAATAGCTTAATCAATAAAAAAAAAAGAAATGTAGATCACATAGAGGGTTATCAGTGGGGAGGGGGAGAATGGGAGGAAAAGGCACAGGGAATAAGCATAAGAGGGAGGCACAAAATAATCAGGGGGAAGTTAAGAATAGTATAGGAAATGGAGAAGCCAAGGAACTTATATGTACAACCCATGGGCATGAACTAAGGCAGAGGAAATGCTGGACCAGGTTAGGGCTTGCAGGGTGGAGAGGGAGAAAGGGGAAAAAAAAATTGGAACAACTCTAATAGTATAATCGATAAAATATACTTAAAAAAACAAACAAAAAAACCCCTGTGTTACATTTACACAATGGAATACTACGCAGCAGAAAGAAACAAGGAACTCCTAACCTTCGTGATAGCATGGAAGGAACTGGAGAATATTATGCTAAGTGAAATAAGCCAGGTGGTGAAAGACAAATACTATATGATCTCAACTATAAGTGGAACCTAATCAACAAAACAAACAAGCGAGCAAAATAGGACCAGAGACATGAAAGTAAAGAACAAACTGACAGTGACCAGGGGGGTAACAGGAAAGGAGGAGAAGGTTTAAGTCAAGGAACATGTAATGAGGGCCCACAGAGAAGACAAGGGGGGAACTGAATGTGGGAAGTGGGATGTGGGTAGGGCAGGGGAGAGTAATAGGGGGAAAGGTGGACAACTATCACTGAACAATTAAAAAAAGGAAAAAAAGAAAAATGGACAGTTTCCACTTTCTTAAAGGCTTTCATTTCTTATGTCTGAATAACACGATTTCATTATCTCAACTCTTAATCACACTTTGCTGTGACTATAAAAGGCAGGGCAGAAAATGATAGCATTACATAGCTACAGGCCTTTTTATTTTTTATTTTATTCTAGTGAGTGGATAATTTATTTATTTATTTATTTTTCCCATGACCATTTATCCTTCCTTTACTCTCTCCCACCTCTACCCACCTCTTCCCCCTGCAATCACCACACGGTTGTCTGTGCCCGTAAGTTCTTTTTCTTAAAAAAAAAAAAAAAAAAGAAAAAAAAAGCCTCCTCTGATCACAGCATGCCCTGAGAGGACTAGCGAGGAAACAGATGAAAAATGTGCCAGGTGCTCCTACTGGAAGCTGGGAACTGAGAGGTAACTTTTTCAGGGTTCCAAGGAGTGTTAGGAACTTACTAGCCCTTTGCATACTCTGACAGCCTGGAGCTCTCATTTGGGCGGTCACAACCCCTCCAGTTGGTCGGGTTAAATAAGGCATAACTAAGCAAGCCCCTGTGCCTTGGTGGTAACTGCTCACGCAGAGAAGCCAAGGAAGGAGGAAAATCATCACACTAGCTTTTGTAATTTTTCCTGCTAATTAACTATTTCTGGTTGCCTAGGATTGAGAGCTCCATAGCTTGTTTTCTCCATGCATACACAGGATTGCTGTGATATCCAGGAAAATAAAATTTCACTATGCAAATGTCCTATGGTCCAAACAGGCCTTTTAATTTCTCATCTGTGACTTCTGCATGAAGTGACGTCTCAGTGGTGGAGGGCTGTGTGATACTGAGTGGACACTGCCAACTGATTTCTTAATTATCAGTCAACAAATACCAAATGTAATTTTAGCTAGGCAATGCAAATTCTTCCTCTTCATAACATTTACTATAGAGCACATTCCTCAATAGCTGACAAGCTTTAAACAGAACTGATTTTGTAATAGCAACTCTATATTGTCCACAACACACTGTGTTCTAAGATTGACACTCACTTCAAGCGCGTAGCCCTCCTAAGCGGAAAGCATTATTATCATCATGTTGCAGGCAAGAAACGGACGCTCAGAGGGACAGTAACGGTCTGTAAGTGTACTGGCGGGACTTGAACCTAGACATGTTGGATTCTGAAACTTATCCTCCATCCTTTCTAATATCAGCCTTTTGTTTATTAAATCATCTCTTCGTTTTAGAAGAAGACATCCTTTAGATTTTGATAATTATTTGATATTGTATGAGAAAGCAACTGCATTTACGCCCACCTCTAAACTTCACACAGCATAAATTCAATCTTCCAGGATTGAAGGTTGTCATGTAAAAAGTCTTAGATTTCCAGTCTTCGTTTTTCCTTTATCCCAATAATGTACTGTCCTGCTCAGCCTATGACAACTGATCAATGCCTGTTCCTCATGTCAGGGTCATCACACTCTAACTCATATGCTTACAAACACTGAGCCCTGGATGCTTTTACAGCTCGTTTCCATGCGGAGGTGGAGGGAATGGCGAAAGGGGGCTTTTTCAGCTTCTGATGAAAAAGCATTGAGGTGGTTCGCGTAATATCAAGAAAAAGGAATATGAGTACTCTTCTCCTTTGATTATGGAACGTAAGTGTAAGTTGTTCCATAAAAGGACCTATTTTACACTGCATTTTATAGGAACAATTTTGTTTAAAGTGGGTATGATCTACAATATGAAATGATCTTTCCTTTATATTTGCAATGTTTGTTCATACTTCAGTACTTGACATTGATAATTACATGGTGAACCTGTCAGGCCCTGCTTCTACCTATATTCTAGTTCATGTAGATATGTTTCCTCTTTGATTTTTTTTCCAGGTTGAATAATCCATTTGTGCTAAATGTGAGGAATTCTTTATTTTTTAAACTATCAAGTTTTTTCACTGGTTTGAGAGAGAGAGAGGAAGGGAGGGATGGAAGAAAGGAAAACGAGAGAGAGAGAGAGGTATTTGTTGATCCACTTATTTATGTATTCATTGGTTGAAAAATGTGAGGAATTCTTTTACATCCAATAAGCTATTTTAACTGATACTACTCCTGAATCTGTAAACATTAAAAAGAGACTATTATTTCATTTTTCATGAAAGAATGCCTTTTTAGGTCAAACTACAGCCTACCGAATGGCGCACACTGAGCCATCTCTACATCTTGCAGAGCTGATGGAAATATGTCTAAGATGTATGATGCTTGGCTGCCCTTGCATTTGGATGGCTAAAGGGGAATGTAAAAGACTGTGTCTCCCTTGTTTATAGGATCTAGGTTAATTCCACTGCTTAAAATTTTATCAGGGAAAGATATTTGAATTATGAAAATTCACGGGGCTTCTCCTTTATGGTCTTATCAACTGCTTCAAGCATATCAGAATGGATCCAGTGGCAATGACAGCTAAAGCCTTAGACAAGACTAAAAATCACACATATGTAACACACACAATACAACAGCAATAACAAAACCCCAGTTCTTCCCACTCTGAAACGTTCTACCTCAATTTTCTTGGTTCCCTTGTAACTCTTAGGGACTTGTAAATCTCTTAGATTCCCTAAACATTTTTTCTTTCTCATCCAAAACTTGAGAAAACTCTGAATTTAAATAAGGCTGAAAGACATTATCTATTAACTATAATTGAAAAGGTTCCAGGGTGTCTAATTTTCAAGTGTTAGGTGTTAATCATTAAGGTTGCACAGAAACCCATGCCGATTTTTGTTAAACATTTCATTTGCACACCTAGATTAGCTGATTTTCCCATGCTGAGAGAGACTTGATATAGCATGTATCCACATCTGAAGATGTGTCAGCTTAGCACAGAGTGTCACCCAATTGCTTGTTATTTCTCTAACCAGATATCTAGGGCAAAATACAAAAAATACTAACAATGCTTGGGAATACTATCTAACTTGATTTAAATCTTCAGTTTTCTCAAGGTCACAAAATTATTCTATAAAGAGAGCAAAGACCTTTTATAAAACCACTTAAAATATTGCAAGTTAAATATTCAATAACACACAAAGTGTTACATTCTAGAAGTGAAAATTCTAGAAATTGCATCTGCATAATTTTTATATCTATAATTCAAGAAGAAAGTAAAGAGGTCTGATTATCAAAGCAGAGGAAAAATTTTATGCCTAAGCAATCATAAATAATGCACTGAATAGAAGAGGAAAAATGGTTTGGGCTAGAAGACAATAATTATGTATAAAATAATACATCATCTGAACAGGTTCAGAGATGTATCTGTGTGGAGGAGAAACTGGAGAAAAGAGTTGTTTCAGTAGTTGTTTAGAGAAGTAGAATCTTGTCTGACCCCTTTAAAAATGAGAGATGTTCCAGATTTGATGGTTTCACCATTCAGATTCCCCCGCTCTGCACCATATACTTCGGGCCAAAGGTCAGGATGCAAGTTCCCATTGAAATCATCTTTCAGAATCGAGGGCAGAGGAATGATAGGAACACAGTAGGCTCCACCAAAGCCCTGGTCACACCTAAGAAAAAAGCAAGTGGAGAAAAGGCATTATTCGTGCTGAGTTCAAGAAGCCATTTTTATTTTTGCATTATAAAAAAAGAAATTGCCAGTTTTATTCACTTACACACAGCGTCCAGCATCACAAATCCCTCGTCCTGAGCACATCCAAGGGCACCCTGAGGACAGCACAACGTTATCAACAGCCCAGGTGTCGGCTCCCACAGTGTAGTTGGCCTGAATCCATCTGAACCGGGTCCTGGGAGATCTAACCAAGGAAAACACACTGAGTTTGACAAGAAACCTTGAAAGCATGAGAACATTTATTTTTTCTCCTTTTGCTTTCAAGTGTCCTCCTCCAGGTTCCAGTTCCCTCTTATTTAAGACACTTGATTTTCACAGTAAATATTGGATGCTGTTTCCTCTTACACCACAGACAAGAGAGTAAAAAACAGACTTTTAAAATATTTCACCATTTCTTTCATATAAGAGCCTCCAAACACATATGTGAGGTGGGGAAGTTATTTTGAACTATTGATCTGTTATGTGTTGGAACTACACGCAGAATTTTAGTTTTTGCTTTCAGGCTTTCACTGATATTCAGAATTTGGAAAGAGACCCAGGATGATGAACATGAGGAAAAGTTGAGACCTTACTAAGTTCTTGCCATGAGGTCCCTGTTCTATTGCTCCTAAATGGTTTGTGAGAGAGTAAATGGAAGTTCTATTGGACTTCTGCCTCTGACTTGCTTCCTAAAGGTGAGGACTGTAATGATGTGTTGCATCCCTGTATCTCCTATTATACTTGCAACCAGTTATTTGGGATATACTATCAGAAGACTGCTGTATCCAGAAATGTATACAGCCTAACCAAACAGCAGTAGCAGCCTCTCATTTAGGAACAGATTATACAGCAGAGTCTTAGTCATTTGGAATTTGGAACACAGTCTGCTTTGAGTAGAATTTCAATAGTAACTTTTCAAGTGCTATTGCTTCCCCTACAAAAGTTCTTCAGTGCAACAGAGCTGCTAGCACCGTGGCTCTAAAATGGAAATCTAATCATGTCGCCCCTCTGCTTAACACCCTCAAATTGTTGCCCAACATATGCAATGTCAAGGCCAAACTGCTTCAGATGACACCCATGGTCCCTTCTTCATCTGCCTTCTTCCCTCACAATTATATTCTGACAGCAAGGAATCCTTGAATTTCCCCACGAACTCATGTTTTTTTCTGGTCCCTCTTATGAGCCCTCTTTGCTTGGGCAAGCTCTACTCACTTATTTATACTTAGCTGAGACATCACCTCCTCCAGGAAGCTCTCTCCATTCTCCCAAGCTGAGTTGGGTAGCACCCCTCTATTTTAATAATATCCTTGACTATTTACCTGTTATGGTTTAATATCATAAACAACTGTTTAGATGTCCGTTATCCTAAATAATATATTGTGTCCTGGCATCAGCTTATTTGTGTTGTATCAGACGTCAAAAACACAATAGAGATTTAATAAATGTTTGTTGAGTGAAAATAAAGTGAATAAATCAGCTACAAGGAAGCAGCCTTTAAAGCTCTGGGGTCCATAGAAAACTATTTTAGGTTAAATTTCAAATGCTTTGGTTTCATGCACTTTTTTCTGACATTCAGTTGTGCTTCTCTGAATCAAAATTGAAACAGGAAAACAAGAAACACTGTAACTATTTAATACAGAGAGAATTTGATGCAAAGAACTGTATGCACAGTTAGTGGCAGAACTGAGAAGCAAAGAAGCCAATAGGGGCAGTGAGGAAATCAGAGTTTATCAAAGTCAGGTAGCCACTACAAGTACAAAGTTGGAGGGACAGAGGGAGGAGATGTTGCTGGTGTCCAGGGATCAAGGTCACATGGAGGGCCATGTGCGGGGAGCTGGAGCCACTGAAGTTGGCCAATGTGCACTTGAGACACGAAAGGAGAGGGAGGAATATCCTGGTTTACCTCTACTTCTACGCTCCAATATCTTGCCAGTGTCTGCCGCTGTCTAAATCTATCAGGAAGCCAGCAGATACAGGAGGTTGGCAGATGCAGCCTGCAAAGGCCAACCTGCTTGCAATTCAGAACAGAACAGTGGAGGGGAAAGGCAGGGGCCTGGGGGAGCAGTCCTGCATGGCACAGTGTCTAACCAGCCAGCATAGTACACCTTAGTGCCTGGAAAGATCCTAAAATATCCAAATGCTTAAACCACAAAAGTAAGAATCTGCTATAGGCCCTAATACAACTCTTGAATGTCATCTGGGATGCTGGTGAGGGGAAGAAAGAGGTAAAACAATATGAACATTCCCAAGGAACCAACTTTTTATTCTTATTGCGATACTGAGAGTTGAAACGAACGGCCAAAAAACTGAAGATACTTTTCTAGATGTGATGATTTCACATACTGTTTAATGTGCATAAGTATTTGGTTATTGGGAAGATACTTACTTTTACAATAGTTAAAAATGAAATCTGGTAGGCAGCCTTCATGTTGCTGATGAACAGCAAAGTTCAGCCTTGAAAAACTTTTAAAACTCCTAACCATATTAAAAAATTGCAACCTAAAGCACCTTGCACTTTTTTTCCTGGCACATTCTATGCATAATTTTCATGAGGAAATAACAGAATTGCCAAGTGGAACCACAATTATTTTTAAATTAGGTGACAGAAACCTAAAGTTCTGACATGTAGCCAAATGACAACTCTCACATGGTGGAGGGTGGAAGGTAGACAGTGATCCGCTTCCAATTCTGGAATCTTTCCGAGGTGTAAATTGAACTTTCTGTGTAGTGCAGACAGCCAATGGTTGGGGGAACACACTCTTCAGTGACAAGATGCCAGTCCCTGCCATTGTTCAGGGAATACTGGAGCTGCACACTGTGGGAGGCGCTGAAGGGCTTGCTACAGCCCATGCTCATTTCAAACTGCAAGAAGGTCGAGGCAGACACGTGGAAGTCCCAGGTCTCAGCATAACGAGGTTTTCCTACAAAAAGGAAAAATTTAATGGGCAGTGTATAACTGTGCTCTCTTTTCTTATTTAGCATTTATGCTTGTCATGGACACTTTCAGTAGCAGATGAAAATCATGTCTTGTTAGTGTCTCATATGCACTTTGACTTTATGTCTTATGGTAAATATTTTTATCTGGTTAGCATAGACTTGAAAATATGGAAGGTGGCTAACTGGAAAAACTTTACTACCCCGAGAAGAGCTAATATAGAGTCTTAAGTCTATAATTCTGCAAATTAGAAAACATAGAAATGTTTTCAGATAGACATGTTTTGCTCTTCTTTTAAGAAACCTGAGTCATATGATGCATGCTCTGTGAAAGACAGTTCCAATGAGAACTGTCATTGGGCGCACCGAGCTACATCAGAGGACAATACAGCTTTTCCCCCATCACGAGCCTCCCTCAGCACAGGCAGTTATGCACACAGTTTTGCATTAGAGAATCTCCTCTTGGGTTTTAGTTAACTTAGTCCTGTAGTTAATTAAATATTCTCCCTTATCTAGTGGAAATATATACCCATGTTTTCAGTGAATATCAGAGCAGTATCCATAGAGAGACAGTCAATGCCGACTTGACCTCCTTGGATTCGATACCAGTTGGCTTGCAAATCTATGGAACCATCAAATTTGTCTTGAAACCCAGTTTGAGAGCTGTCATTCATTCCTATAAGGACATCATCCAAGGCCCACTGGGCTGAATGCTTCCCTGAAATCAGATGAAGAAAGGCAGTTAGAGAAAGTTCATTATGTACAATACATGTATCTTTATGACCATGCTTTAAAAACAAATTATTTTGAAATTGATAGCAAGTTAAGAAACACATAATACAATGTAGCTTTAACTATATAACCTAAATGCTGTCAGGAAAGTTGGGGTGAGCCGTAACTTGCCATGTTGGGGTTGCCACCATCGAAAAGCCGTTGCGGGTGTCTTAGCCTCCCGTGGCAGGTCAATGGAAATGATCTGTGGTTCCAGAAAGGACATGAAGTCCAACTCTCGAAGCAAATGCCAGACTATTCCATTGTCGTTTGAATACTGAACAATAAGCCCTGAGTTAAAAGACATAAATCCAGTTACTTGGACAGCTTTCCTAGAGGCAGAAAAGGCAGCGAACAGTATTTTCTAAATGGCAAGACTGCAGCAGAAACTTCAAATTGCATCACATAGAACGAGGACACATTCATCTAAGTTCCAAGGAATGAATTAGTAGACCTGAAGGCTCATCAATTTCCTGACAGTTTCTAAGGCACCAACTCCGAGCCAATGGAGAAAAAAAATACTTAAGCTCTTTTAAAGACCACTCAGCTTTGTATGAGCAATGAGTAGGTTGGTAAGAGGAACATAAAAATCCACTCTAGATTGTGTATTTGAATTTTAGATTCTGTCTCGATTATTACAGTCTCATATCATTATTATATACTCAGAAGAAAGATCTCATTCTCCCCAGCACAAAATCTAGTAGTGCTGTTTTCTACCAAAGCCCCAGATGGTAAGCAAGGCCAGATTTGAAATTCCACTACACAGAAGGATCTTTACCGGCATTTCACACTTTGTCAGACCTTGGTCACGGAAGTCTGAACGAAGCCAAATGATTAAACTGCAAACCAGAAGACCGCGCTCCTCCAAAGGCAGCTCTACGTTCCTCTGTGACACCCTTTCCCTTTCACTTACCCCCTCCACTCAGCGCCCCTCTGCCCATCACCGGAGTGACATGATTTAGGGACCTGCACATTAAAGTTTATGGGACCTCATGTGCTACCCCTGCTGCTTCTCCCAGAAATATTTTTATTTTAAAAGAGGACAAGAGGAAAGGGTCATGTTGAATGCAAAGGAAAAACTGCTAATGATGAAACAGTGAGAATCAACAGGAGACATATAAATATACATATACATTTTTGATGGGAGGGGTGGAGGGCACCCCATCAAAAATATATCTATAGATTTGACATCTATATGATTGCTTATTCCATAACTGATCCTGAAATGGACACTCCATATTAATAATTATGATGAGATACTAAAGTAATTTCTGAGTATTCACAGAAGTAGCATTTAGTAAACTTGTATTTGTTATATTAATTTTATTATATTCTAATCTTTTTTTGAAAATGTTTAATTATTCATGGTGCATACAATAACTTTTTAATTCCCTCATTATTAACTGACCAGAATATTTCAATCCTTTATCATGCTGGATAACAAAGAGTTTACTAAAATTAAACCTAAAGAAATATTATAATAAAATATAAACAAAGCCCTTTAAGGCTAATCGATAGCACATGGAATTACTGTCACTGTACCCAACAAGAGATGAACGCAGGAACAATAATGCCTAATATGCAAAAAAATTAGAAATCTCAGAAGAATCAATTCTGCCGTATTTAATATAGAAGAAATCATCATTCTTAGTGAGAGGAACTCTTGGGGAGATAGTATACTGTATATAGGTGTAGAGATGGCAGGGAACACTTCATTGGGTGGCAGTAAGACCCATGTGTTGGAGAAGGGAGAGAGTTACATCAAAGATCTTGAAGAAAATGGAAGGTAGGCTGCTTCCCGAGTTTATTCTCATTAAGCGGAGGAGCGTCTGACAAAACTCCAATCTCCAACCCTTGGTGCTTGCTCAAAATATGTCCTATGTGTTTTTAATATAATTTTGGGTGGCTTAAAGAGTAGGCACTTTAAAACTTACTTTTACTTGTGGCTATCAATTTGTGTGGCTATGGTTTATATTGAATAAGGTGAGAGGGAGAGAGAATAATTTAGTTATCTGGCTGATCTATTCAGGAAGTAGACTATAGTACCAGAAATTAAGCAACATGACAATAAAATCCTTTCTAATATCTTCTACTTGAAAGTATTGTCCAAGGACCAGAACCTGCATCACCTGGGAACAGGCCCTACCTCTGGTGGTTTTAAAACATGTCCTCAAATTCTTTGACACTCCTCCTTTCAAGAAGTGGAGCTTAATTCTCCTCTTTCTGAGTGAGGCTGGATATAGTAACTTGCTTCTAATAAAGAGACTATGGCAGGGATGACAGCGTGTGACTTTTGAGACTAGGCCATAAAAGGCACCGCGCTTTCTTCCTGGCTCTCTCTTATGATCTCTCACTCTGAGGAAAGCCAGCAGAGAGGTAATAAGGACATTCAAGCAGCCTGTGGACAGGTTCACATAGTGAGACACTGAGGCCTCTTGCCAACAGCCATGTGAGTCATTTTGGAATACTGCAGATCCTCCTGCCCTAGCTGAGTATGCAGATGACTGCACCCTGTCTGCCCTTTATCTTGTGTGCAGCCTCATGAGAAATCCTGAGCCAGAACCACCCAGCTAAGCTGCTCCTGAATTCCTGACTCACAGAAATTGGAAGATAACAAATGTTTGTAGCTTTCAGCTGCTCGGTTTTGAAGTAATTGGTTATGTAGCATACCAGCCCAGTCCCGCTGAATCAGAATCTGCATTTGAACTAGGCTCTGAAGGGACTCAGATGTACATTAAATACGAGAAGTATGGCTTATGAGGTCCCTCTCCATTTGGTTTGTGTGTTGCCTTTCTCCTCATTACTTTTTTTAGGAGAGTCACAGACACCTCCAGGCAGTAATACAGTCTGTAGCGATGAGGATCCCCAATTCCAGAGGACAATAAAGAAATGCCTCCCCGATAAGTCCAAGAGTGGAGAAATGAAATAAGGGGAAACAGCAGTCAATATCTGTCTTTTATGTCAATTGCTGAACCTCATTAGCTGTGTCATCTAACACATTGCACATCTGACCAAACCAAGCTATTTCAGCTCATCTACTGAGAGTCACGTAAAACAATTCCCTTTTAAAATTACAACTCCATCTGCATTCTTCCCAGTCTTACTGAAAGTAGCCTAATTTTGACTTTAATTCCAAATATGTAAATTGAGACTTTAACTTGAATAAGTGAAAAATCTTTACTTTTATCACTGAAACAGATTTGTTCAAGGATTTAAAAAGATTTACATTTTAAGAACCAGTATTTAAAAACTTTTTGAAAAAGATTTTATTTATTTATTTTTAGAGAGAGGGGACAGGAAGGAGAAAGAGGGAAACATCAATGTGTGGTTGCCTCTCACGCGACCCCTAC
>PVJI01006678.1:0-84283 GCA_004026765.1 Micronycteris hirsuta | reverse complement strand
TCTTAGATAAATCCCTTTAACATTTCATATAACAAGAGCTTGGTGATGATGAACTCCTTTAACTTGACCTTATCTTGGAAGCACTGTATCTGCCCTTCCATTCTAAATGATAGCTTTACTAGTAATCTTGGATGTAGGTCCTTGTCTTTCATGACTTCGTATGCTTCTTTCCAGCCCCTTCTTTCCTGTAAGTTCTCATTTGAGAAATCAGTTGACAGGTTTGTGGGCACTCCTTTGTTGGTAACTGTCTCTTTTCTCTTGCTGCTTTTAAGATTCTCTCCTTCTCTGTAATCTTGACTAACGTAATGATGATGTGCCTTTGTGTGTTCCTCCTTGGGTCCAAATTCTTTGGGACTCTCTGAGCCTCCTGGACTTCCTGGAAGTCTATGTCCTTTGCCAGATTGGGGAAGTTCTCCTCCATTATTTGTTCAAATAAGTTTTTAATTTCTTGCTCTTCCTCTTCTCTTTCTGGAATGTTTCTTTCTCCCTGTGATTCAGATGTTGGAACGTTTGAAGATGTCCTGGAGGTTCCTAAGCCTCTCCTAATTTTTTTGAATTCTTGTTTCTTCATTCTGTTCTGTTTGAATGTTTCTTTCTTCCTTCTGGTCCACACCGTTGATTTGAGCCCCAGTTTCCTTTCCGTCACTTTTGGTTCCCAGTATATTTTCCTTTATTTCACTTAGCATAACCTTCATTTTTTCATCTAATTTGCAACCATATTCAACTAATTCTGTGAGCATTCTGATTACCAGTGTTTTGAATTGTGCATCTGATAGGTTGGCTATCTCTTTGTTGCTTAGTTGTATTTTTTCTGGAGTTTTGATCTGTTCTTTCATTTGGGCCATTTTTTTTTTCTCGGTGCACCTGTTATGTATAAGGGGCAGAGTGTTAGGTGTTCACCAGGTCGGGGAAACCCACATCATAGTGTTGTGATGCTGTATGTGGGGGAGGGGTCAGAGAGGGAACAATGCTACTTACTCCGCCCTCTGCCGGTTTTCAGTCACTTCCCCTGCTATGACAAGCTAAATGGGTCTTTCTGTGCTGATTACTGAGTAGGTGGGCTTGTGTATGTTCTAGGACCCTGTGGGTCTTTCCAACCAACTCCCCTGTGAAGCTGGGAGTTCCTCCCACTGCCATCTGAACCCCCACAGGTGTTTTCAATCAGAGGTTTGAGGCTTTATTTCCCCACACTGGAGCCCTGGGTTGTGCAGTATGTCTCCCTTTCCAGTTGTTCCTCCCTGTTTATCTGCACTGGAACATGGGACTGCCTAGTCCTCAATCTGCTGCCTTGCCCACCTAGGTAATCCAGCTGCCATCTTGCCAAGAGTCCCCTCTGCCCCAGCTGCCTGTCTCCACCCCTCCTACTGCTCTGGACAAATGTTTCTTTTTTAATTCCTTGGTTGTCAGACTTCCATAGAGTTCAATTTTCTGTCAGTTCTGGTTGCTTTCTGGTTTTGAACTTGTTGTTAACCTTCTTTTGGTTGTGCAAGGAGGCACAGTATGTCTACCTACGCCTACATCTTGGGTGGAAGTCCTCTAATTTTCCAGAATTTTTATATTGGATAGATGACACTGTGACATTGCCTCAAATGAGAATTCAGACTTATATCCTTTTTACTGAATGTGTCAATCAATGTACACTCATAATTCTCTTACCTGACTAGTGAGAGCCTGTTCCTTTTTTTTTTTACAGTAAGACTTATTTCGGAAATGTCAAAATCAAAATCATATGTTGTAATAAATGTGAATTTATAGCTATAATCTGTTTGTGCTTATGGAGGTAATTTTCTATATTAATTTGAAGATATACTTGATACATTTAAAATATAATCATAAAACAATCATTAAAATAAATTAAAAAGTTATAGCAAATAAGTCAAAAAACAAAACAAAATGGAATCATTAAAAATTCAATTAATCCAAAAGTAGACAGAAAAATCAAAATAACAAAAAATAATGTGACAAGTAGAATATAAATAGCACAATATTATATGTAAACCCAATTATATCCATACTCATGTCAAATATAAATACTTTAGTAAAAAGCATTGGTAGTTGGATTTAAAAAAAAGGACGTTCAATTATATGCTGTACAGTGTAAATGCATTTCAAATATAAAGTACAATTAAGTTAGAAGTAAAAGAATGGAAAAAACATATACCAATGTATCAGTAATCAAAAGAAAGCTGGAGTACCTCTATCAATATTAGCAAAGTAGATTTCAGAGCAAACGATATTACCAGGGATAAAGAAGGTCATTTTTGGATGACAAAGGAGTTATTTGATCAAGATTACATTACAATCCTAATTGCTCATGCATCTTTTAACAGATCTTCAAAATACATCAAGCAACCACTGATGTAATTGCAAGGAGAAATGGAGAAATTCTCAATTATAGTTGGAAATTTCCACATTGCTCTCTCTGTAATTGATTGTATAAGTAGACAGAAAATCAGTAAAAATATAGAAAACCGGAACAACACTATCAAGTAACTTGGTCAACTTGGCACAAAAGTTTTACATATACTTCAGACTAAGATAATAAAGTAAAATGCATTAATGTGCAAATTTCTAGTCTATTAAGGAAAAAATGAAAATTATTCACATATAATGATTAAATCGCAAGTTTGTTGTAAATAGAAATGAAATATTTCACCACTGCAATGAAACCATATTTTTCTTTATGCCTCTTGCCAAAATAACCTATATAAAGATTTCACTATTATAGATGTGCTTTTGGTAAATATTACACATAGATAATGGATGAAAATACTTATCTACTTTAAAATTAATTTCAAGAGTTATATAATGTATGAATTTAAAAATCATTTTATAGGCCATATTTATTCTCTGTGTATTAGAATGCTTTCTGTAAAAGGTGAAAGACAGGAACTGAAATAATTGCTTTCAATAAATGATGGCAGATATTTGTCTATAGCTCAAAAATAAATTTGAAGGCAATTTTACATAATACCCGATATTAACTTGATCTAACATGTCACTGAATATAAAACATGTCATCATTTTATGTTTTTCAAGAAAATAAATACTCCCAATTAAATTATGACATTGTAAAATACAACAGCTTCTGAGATAGTAAAATGTAAAATATGTGTGTATTCTGAGGAGTTAAGTGAACGTATCCAGATGCTAACTGGGTTTGCTCTAAGGTGTCAAAGGTAAATAGATGTAGCTTTTATAATCTAAACCTAAAAACATTTCTCCTTTAAAACCCATTTTGTGTGAAGTGAATTCAGACTTATTGATTTACTTAAATAGCCATTGCAGGCTTAGAATTTCTAGAAAAATGTATAAATTTTCTCCATGGATACTTGAGGAAAATAATATTTCTAGCTCTCTATTGGTTAATAATACAATGACAGTAAGGAACTAAAAAGGCTACATAAAATGGAAAAAAAAATCATGGTTAACTCAGAAATATTTAATGTGTATACAAGTGTGTTATATGTTCACCCAAATCCTTAAACGAAGAGATTTTGTTTCTGTTGATGTCTTCAGAAAGCAAGAGTTCTTTGCAAAAATACTCTAAGCAATGAGTTAATTTCAATGTTATTAGTCCAGCTGAGGCCATATTTTAACATCTGACCCAATTTTTTATATTTTTTATTTTATTATATTATATTTTATTATATTTATTTTATTATATTTTTTATTTTTGATATTATCCCAAAGCACTTCCATTCTCCAGGGCCCCATAGAAATTCAGATCAGCATATATTAGGAAAAGATGTTCAAAATGATAAGAACCTTAAAAAATTAGAAATTGTATAGTATAGAATTGTATGGTGCATTAATATATATCTGTTATCGTATTAAAAGAGTTTAGGCAGGTCAACAATTAAAAAAAAACAATCAATTAAAGCACTATTAAAGAAATTGAACAGAGAAACAGCCTACCTTTTGATTTTGATGAACTAGTACAATAGTTAAAATTTGTATATTTCTAAAATTCTTAATTATCAAAATAAACAATGAAATTAAAATGTTTAAAAGTCTTTTAATTAACCTTTGAAATACTCTTCTCCAAAGAACATTTTTTTCTGGTACTAGTAATATATATTGATAATAAAATATTAGTATCATGTGTTGAAACAATAAATATTTGTATATGCTTTATGGTAAATAGGAGATGAATCTTAGATTATTGATAATACAGAAATTGTTATTAATAAAGCAATTTGTCTTTCTATAGGTTGCATCATTACCTTATTTGACTATAAACTCCTTTACAGTGCTATTCTTTAAAGGTTTTTATCTAATATACATTTTTCAATGCATGGAGCCATTATATCCATTACGTGTGTGTAATCAGTTCATTCAATCAAACTTGGATGCAGTGTGATCTCCACTTCTGCACATTATTAACCACATGGATGACTTACCTTATCTTTTCTTTGTTTTTCATCCTGGTACACAGTCCAGTGCTCTCCATCATTGCTGTAAGCTAGTTTGTAGGAGCCTACAAACTGTACATGGCCAAAATCTTTAGCTCCCTGTGTAATGATGCCAGTCACTTTGGTGGGGACTAGAAGATCTACCTAAAAAAGGGAAAGACATAATTTAAATGCCACAATAGAGTCTGTTATAAATTTACAAGTCTTTTTAACTTAGGAGATTAAGAAGCCTATATGTTGAAGGCAAAATTTCATTAATTGTTTATAATTTTAAACTGATGACTGAGTCAATTATTGACTTGCAATTTTGATTTTGCCACTGGGGTAAATAGTTTAAAAGTTGAACAACCATTTTGACCATTTTCAAATAAAAAGATGGTCATTTCAGTACACCAATCAATTTTCTATTAAACTAATTCACCCAGATGTGCAGCTTTGTATAACTGAGATAGTACAGAACTGGCAAGCTAACCTTTTTGAGACTGATCATTTTCTTTCAGAAATTGCATTATAATTCAATTTGCTGAACTTATGGGTCAATTCATAAGAATAAAAATAAAATTAGTGCTGTGTACATACCAGACACAAAAATGGCATTAGATGTTCCATCATTAAACATTAAATAACAAGTCAACTCCATTTCCATGAATTTTAAGCAGTTTAGTTATATGTAATAAAATAATAATTATCATCATCCAGGGACACTATTTCAGAAAACAGAATCCTGAAAGCACTGAGGAGCAAGTCAAGTGTTCTTCGGAAATAAAGGATGATTACAACACACACCCATGACTTGTGGGATCTGTATTCATGTGTTTCTGCAAAATATGTACTCAAAGGAAAACATGTGCTTAAAGACTCAATGTGGTTTAGTAAGCGTTAAATTCATCAAAATGTAATTGAATACAAAAGATAGGGATGATTTTTATCAACGAATAATACATAACATTGAATAGTTTTGTATTCTCCTACTTCATTCCCTAATTCATCATCTTATGATGCTAATTAAAAAAAGGAAAAATTTGTTTCCATGTGGAACCTTTTTATGAGACCTTTACGTTTTTATTTCTTAAGTTTCTTGATCTATGACTTCCTTTCTCCTCTTACAATAGCCACCGACTTCCTCTTACTTCCTATGACTAAATGCCATGTTACCTCTTTGATCTTATCATCTTTAACGGTCATGATCCCCTGTTTGACCTTGGTGGCTTTTAACCACTATGTCCTATTGTTTCTATTTCAGGCTCTCCATCCTGTGAGATGTGCTTAGTCACAAATAGACAGTCATGGGTCAGACACAGGTCATGGATGAGAAGTTAGTAGAATTCGTTGAATAGAGAATATTTAGTGATGCTCTTCAAATAAAGATGTGAGAGAAGTTCCCAATATTTCACAGCCTAGGACTAAATATAGTTTTAAAAAAATCACATAAATGTTTGCCCATTTTTTCTAACATTCTTTAGTTAAAGACAGGCTCAAATTGGACAATGAATTAAGACAGAAAACCACCCTTAGTGCTTTATTAAAATATTTTAGAAAGTTTAACAAATTCTATAAAGTACTGTGCTTCTGTTTTTGCTATTTTCCTAACATATATTAATCATCTCCAAACCTTGCGCATACAACAGCGGTGCTGGATGGCAAAGTTATGATATCCTGGGAAGGTAACCGTTGTTGCCACTATACTAAGTGCTTTCTTGTATGTGCTTATTGAATTCCCTCAAAAACCCTGAAAGATAGGGCATTCTCTTTACATTAGGGATGGGGGAATAGAAGTCCGGTATAACTTGATGTGAGATCCAAAGATAAACAGTAAAATAAAGAAAGGACCCTCAATTCCAAATCATGTCTTTCTCATTCAAAGTTCTGCCATACAAGTAGATTCTTAGACAATGATTTTTTCCCCATTATCCATGACTATTTCAGGAGTTTCTGAGGAATCTCAAAGCTTTCTCACCACATTCATCAAACTTATAACAACTGTAAGTCCCCCCACCACCCCGCCCCTCACACAAAGAAATCCTGGCTTTACAATACTAGGAGAGCAGCCCTGTCTTTTAACACAAATTTCCACTCTGTTCTTCAGCTGTCTGGGCTTAAAAATGTAGGTTGCTTTTGTTGTCCTAAATCCAAATCTAAAGCTCAGAGATATCTAGGTATAGCCTCTGGTCTTCAAAGTGCTCTTGGTGTTGCTAATGCTCAATAAATACAAAAAACCCAAAACAAAACAACAAAAACAAACAAACAAATAGAAAACTCTTACAATACTCTCAGTCACTGTTTGCCAAGGCTGTAAACACACAGGAGCTCAAACTGTCTCCAGGAATATAAACCCCCTCAGGGCTATATTCTTCAGTCCCTAAATTCTATCAGTCATCAGCTAAGATGACGTAATGAGGAATCTTATAGCATCTCCTGTTCTGCGGTATTTCTTAAAGTCAGCTGGGTTTCCTGCTGGGTGGAGGTGCTTTCTCCTGGGGTTGTGTGTCTTGGCTCTCTCTAACAGGTGTGTTTTTCTCCTGCTCTAACTGCTCCCCTCCTCCAGTTTTCTTTTCTTTTTCTTTTTTAATTTAGAAATGTTTTTCTTTTCTTTTTTTTTTCAGTTAAGTCAACTTCTTGACTTAAATAGTCAGCAATCTGTTTTAAGCTGGAATTTGTCCTAAAATTTGTTGCATTAAACTTAGAATACCAGGCCTGAGCAAACCTCTTTTCAGTACAAAAATAATCAGCATCCCACACTTAACATGAGGTTGCTGTGACAGGACGTATAGAGATCTCACTCTGAGACACACTCATGGAGTATCACCCTCCTGTTCAGCATGCAGGATGATCCGAGAAAAGCCTGTTCCTCTGGACCTATGCCTACCCCCGGCCCTGGACCACTCGGCACACTTACAGATCTTCTGAGTTTAAGATGTACAGCAAACATGTTGGTCAAAATGGCAAAAGGCTTTCTGCTCTTTTGGACCCTCACCTCCCAAAGTTTGGCTCAAGCAGAGCAGGTTATTTAGGGCACGGAACTGGCACATGGGTAGACTTTTGGCTTGGTGCATTGCGCTTCATATCCAGATCTGTACTAAATATGCCTTGCATGTGTTACAGTCCCTCAATAAAGGTTTTGCTTGATTGAGAGGGAACTACTTCTTAGCATGTTCTATGGAAAAGAATCAACCTATGGCTAAAGATGCCACAATGCATCATAGCAGAAAATGCTAACTGCCTTTCTTGTGTTTCACTACTCAGGGTAACATTACTGGTCAAGGAAACACAATTGTCATGGTGATAACAACCAATTTTTACTGGAAGGGCAACTAGTTAAAATCTCTGATCTTCAGGAAAGTGACTGTGAGAGGCAGCGTGTCCTAGTGGAGCTGGAAGGTCTGGGTTCACAGTCTGGCTTTGCTGACTAGCTGCCTGCCCTGGAGCCACTTGCTTTGCTTCTCTACATCACAATCTCTTCACCTGAAAAATGAGGGTAATAGACCTTATAGGGTTTATGAGGATTAGATGAGTTAAAAGTGATTAAGTATGCAAAATAATATGTAGAATATAATCAGGGCTGTATTAGACATTGATAACAAAGAAGAAATAAATCTGGGAAAAGAATCTAATATTGGTCTTAGAGCACTTTATTAGAAGCATAATTATAGAAATAGGGAAATCGAGGGGCCAGATTGTCCTAGAAGGAACTTCTCTATCGTAGCATATTTTGTTCACCTTCTCAGAATATATATATATACAAAAACAGTCATTTCATTTTTACTTAAAGTAAATTTGAAACAACTAAAATTGTCATTCATGGGTGAAATGCTTAACTAAAAATAGTGGAATTAATTGTGTGGAATGTTGTGTATCTCCATTTGAATATTAAGATTACATTACAGTAGGGAAATGGTTCAAAAATAATATTGGAAGAGAAAATTAGATTCCAAATAATAGTGATTTTTCCTTTTAATTACAAGAGTGAAAAAAAGAGAGATACATATAGAGAGAGGCATAAATGACGTATAAGAAAAATTTATTGCCAGAGGATTATGTAGGAATATAACTTATTTGATGTAAAACATCCTGTAATGTCTTAGCAAAGCATAAACATTTTTAGAGTGCCTAACTTAGAAAAACAGTATAGAATAACTGAGAGCATTTGTTTGAGAAAGGTTAAGATAAGCTACATTTCAGATATCTGCATAACACCTTGACAGATGGCTCTCTGGAAGGAGAGAGGGAGGACTTAGGAAAGTCATGAGTTTCATGGAGATATTTCTAAAGGGGTGAGGAAAATTAAAGGTGATTCAGACAAATTCAGTGTGCAGAGAAGTGAACAAAAAGACCGAAGAGATTTATCTCAGAAATATGGCACTCAGCTGCATCTAAAATGCTATAGTTTTTGCTTTTATGTTGTATCAATTATTTTGGATTATATATTTTATAACTCCATGGAAATCTTTAATATTAACTCATTAAACAGGGATAACTTGGATGCTAATATAGTAATATAGTACTTAAAAGTAGAATTATGGGTAAAATATTTAGACAGTATGTTTGTTTTTTACTAAAGAATTTTCATCTCAACATTACATAAGGCAGTTGTATGTAATCTTAGCTACTTTAAGGCACGTAACTATTGTACTTGGCATTTGAACAATATTGTTCATTATCAGCTGTTGGGTATACTTTTAGTACTCGTTTGCACCTATTAGTTAATGTCATCATCTTATTATGAAATATTTACCAGCCCCTGTATCTGATATGTTTTTGTAGTTCTAAGGTTATGGGTTCAGAACCTTAAAATATTATGGGGGCTTAACAAACATACTCATTCCAGCACTCATCATTGCATTCCTTCCTTTATAAAATTTTTTTAAACTTGCATTAATATTAAAAAACATTTAATATAGCAATTGCTTTTTCTGCATTGAATTTTAAAACTATGACCCCTAACGCACACAAAAAGAACATAAAATAACCTTTCATAGAACAGAGCAAATTTACTGTTCTTTTTCTAAGATTTTATTTATTTATTTTTAGAGAGAGGTAAAGAGAGGGAGAGAAACATCAATGTGCAATCAGTTGCTTCTCACATGCCACCAACCATGGAACTGGCTTGCAACCCAAGCATGTGCCCTGACCAGGAATTGAACTGGCATCCTTCTGGTTTGCAGGCCAGGGTTTAATACACTGAGCCACACCAGCCAGGGTGATGGAATTTACTGTTTTACTGGTGTTTTGGAGTATGTCTTTTACTTGTGAAACCACATATAACATGTGTATAGTGCCATAAACAAGCTTTCTAAGCTCAGGTGATGACCCAGGAGTGTGTTTTGTAGGACACCTGACATATTGTAGACATTCCAAATATCCAGACATCATCTGCCCTCAATTCAAACTTGAGGTAATTCCGTGCTTCACAATTACTTGCAATTATAACATAATGCCGCCATGTATCAGCAGAGCTGTGCCCCAGGATTGTTGTCAGCTTATACTATTAACTGTTTAAAAGTTCAGTTAGAATAGTGCAAGTAATTCAACTGCATATTTTAACTAAGAATGGGAGATAGCATGATAATTATAAATACTTCATATTTTTATTTTAATAATCTTTCTCATTATAAAAAAGTAATGCGTGCTTCTTCTTTGTCAGCTCCAGATGCACTTTCCTAATGTAGTTCTCAGGAAAACATTTGAAAAATCAACCAGGCTTCATTAAAACTCTGTGTGTAAAATAGTGCTAAGTGAAAGTCCACCTATCAAGATTTTCTCATTAAATTCCAAATATGTTTGAAAGGAATAAACAACCAAAATTATAAACACATTCAGAGTTAACAAATAATATTATAAAGAATCTATTGCCTTATATTGATTGATGATTTAAATCATGATACATAAAGGAAAAAATAACTTGATTTTCTGTTCTTAATGAGCAACTCTTTGTAATATTCTATATAAATTTCACTTTTGGAATTGGTTGAAAATTATTATCAAACAATTATACTTATAAGTAACTAAAGCAGACATTAAGCTAACAGGTAAATTCTTACATAATTTCTCTAAATTCTATGTCAGAAGGAGTTAAACATGTCTAAAAATATAAAACAGGAAAATTTTAGGGAAAATAATAATGCTATTCTTTTAAGTTATTGGAAGTGACTTTCTGCTGAGTTCATAAAAAATAAGATCACCCTTGGAGAGAAAAATTAACATCTTCTTTATTTACCTTTAAGACTGATTTTGATTTGGCTGGGAACTTTGGCATATTTCATGAATAAGAATTCAGAACAGTGGCTAATTAAATTAGGTCTGAAATTGATAGGGTCATTATTAATTAGTTAATGGAGACTTAATGGAAGTCTTTGATCAAACAGCATGATGATATCCTATAAATGTTATTCAAATACTTTAATTACAGCAGTACAAAAATTCAAATGAAGTAGAAAAGCAAAAAAATCGCTTGCAATTTAGAAAGGAATGACATAACGAACTAAAAATTGAAGTAGTTTGCTATTCAGTGCTTTTTCGTAGAACAGTGAGAGGACAGCCTAGGTAAAAATTGTGTGAGAATCTTTTATAAGGCTAAAGATTCATTGAACTGGTGATCAAATTCACAGGTATTTCAGTACTCAGAATCTGGTTGACTATTTACTTGAAAATGCAGCCGTTGTTACTAACACAGAATGGTTGTGTGGTATTGATATGGCCTGGCAGCCAAGGAGAGAGGACTGAAATGTACATGCACGAATAATGATGACTTTACTGTAGTAGTCATTGGGGACAGTATGTTTCACTGAGTGAGCATGTGTACTGTGTGGCTGTCGCATTCAAAATGACTGAATGAGTAAAGCAATGATTATGCAACAAATTATGCATTGAACCTGAAAATTTCACTGCAGAAACTAATTGGATGATTCAGAAGGCCGCAGCTATGGACAACTGGTGATTGGCAGCTTTATCATGACAATGCGTCTGCTTATGCATCACGTCTCGTGCAGAGTGTTTTGGCAAAACAACAAATCATTCAGATGACTCAGCCTTCCAGTAGCCCAGATTTGGCACCCTGCAACTTCTGTTTTTTTTTCCCAAAACTAAAATCACCTTTGAAAGTGAAAGGACTTCAGAATGTTGAAGAGATTCAAGAAAATACAATGGGCAGCTGATGGCATTTGGGAGAACTATGTGAGGTCTCAAGGTGCTTGGTTTGAAGAAGACTGAAACATTTTTCTGTGTACAGTGTTTCTTGTATCTTGTATCTTTTTCAATAAATGTCTCTATTTTTTATATTACATGTTTGGATAGTTTCTGGACAGGCCTCACCATATATCTTTGACAACTACTTTAATTAATATAATTTTATCAAAGGCATTTGCATTTTTTAAAAGATTTTATTTATTTATTTTTAGAGAAAGGGGAAAAGAGAGAAACAGAGGGAGAGAAACATCAATGTGTGGTTGCCTCTGGTACACCCCATACCGGGGACCTGGCTTGCAACCCAGGCATGTGCCCTGACTGGAAATTGAACTGGTGCCCCATCAGTTCACAGGCCAGTGCTCAATCCACTGAGCTACACCAGCCTGGTTTGCATTTGCATTTTGTATAACTATTACATATTTTACAGATTGACATTTACAAACACAAAATATCTATCACAAATATATGTGTCAATATGCATAGCTATTTAAATCTTGTTGTGTGACAAATAAAAATCAGGAGAACTCTGAAAATAAAACATCCACAGAGTGATGTACATTCTAGTGATGGCAAATAACATTGCATATTTTAAATATTCAGAGACTCTTGAAAGGTAGGATAGTTGACAGAATGAACAATGTAATTTCATACACCATGTTTGCTGGAAGAACTGTGCGTTTTATGTTAATAAAACTCTTCGCCATTCTCACAATTTGTAAATCATCTGTAGAGTTCTATCAATCATTTAGTTTCATTAGACCATGTAAGCCTTAATTCTACTGTTTTAAGTCTTAACTGGATATGTGCACATTTTGTGATGATTGATTTTTAGGCTAAAACAACAAAGAAACACAACATCCAAAGGAATCGAGATGTTAACTTATTTCTCCTTGTCCTTACAAAAGGAGGTGGAAAGGGGCATAACCTCCGAGGAATAAGGCATGAGGTACACATTTCGAATTGCTTTGGGAAATTGTATCATCAGTGTCAACAGTTGAAAAACAGGCCAGGTCAGCACGTTGTTCTGACGTGATTGGAGGGGAAAGCAGGTAGATGGCCCAGCAGGAAGATAAATGCCTTTGGATTACAAGGTTAAGAACCATTGACACAGAAAGTGGAATGCCCTAAAGGGCAACTTTAAAAAAAAAAAAATCTTTTGTCCAACGGACAGAGTATACATATAGTAAGGATTAAAAGGATGGAAATTTTTTCTATTCAAATGCATGGTCAGTAACACTGCAGCGTTTTGTTTGCATAAGAAGGGCCAGTCCAGCTCCAGTGGATTTGGTAGGCTATCTAGTTCATTAGAACCCTGGTCACCACAAGTTATAATTGTTGTCTGATGGAGCCTCATTAAAGGTCATAGTTAAAGATTTCCTCATTGAATAACCATAAAATCAGCATGTTTTATTTATTTGTATTAATTTATTTAGGGTATAAATATCTTATCCATATTCTTTTATTGTTATTGATGCTAATTTTCACTTGTTTTGTTCCCAAGTGGAAGGAAAGAGCAGCTATTGTATACATGAAACTCCAATCTCATCACGCTTCTCCTTTAGGTCTCTATATTATTTTCCATTTATTCTCCTGACTATAGTGTCCAAGTTCTTTTGAGCTAATTAAGTGGCAGAATATAAAACTGGGTGCTGGATGCTGGTAAAATCTGAATGCTCTCTAATGAACCTATTTTAATTAAGTCCCACAGTACAATATGGCCTGGATATATCTATAATGAAGCCCAAAATAGGAGTACACCTAAAAGTTATAATGTTATGGCTTGCATACAGAGTGTATAACTTTCATTACATAATATCCTTCTTGACTTCACGTGAACAATAAGATGCTCACTCTGTCCTGCTTTGCAGAAATGGCAGTATATGGGACTCATATATATGCTTGATGCAGAACAACTGCTCATTTCTTTGTGCAAACCGCTCCAAAGAATCTTATATTTTTAAAAATCTAATTCTTTAACTCTAAAACTGCTCATGCACTATATTTTCAATTACTGTAAAATAGCTTATAAACCACAGTTTAAATTAGGTTATGGAATTAATAAATCACTTGGAACAAATTCATTATATTAAATTTATTTAATTTTTTGCATACGTATTAAAATTTTAAACACTCCCTAAGTTATAGCTCACTCCACTGAAGACTCACATATAGATTTAAATGAATTTCATGAGACATCCTCCGGTGATTGAACATCTTTGCAAAAGCTGTCTCTGATATCCCATCTGAGACTTCAGACACAAAACTGCTGGTATTCTAACTGTAATTTGCAAAAATCAATCAGAAGTGAAATAAACAGAAATTAGAGGTAAAATCCCTTTTTCTAATATTAAAAGCACTTTAGGATCTTGGTATCTGAAGATATTTTAATGAAATTCAAGTACTGATTTAAAGAAAAGAGAAATCATGTAGAAATTATTAGCTAGAATGACACTACAAGTATAATTTTAGAAAAGTATTTACAATGAAACCAATCAGCAAGGAAATAAAAGCACAAAAATAATTAAAAAAATACTATTCATCCTCATAAACAACTCAGAAGATTTGTCTCTTGATCTTGTAGCTTGTGGTACTGAAAGCAGTTATTTTGGCATGTCTTTCCCGTCATGAAGAATTCGGGACATTTCAAAAGAATGCTGAAATAACTGTTGGTTAGTTTTGGAATGAGAATATAAGCTTTGACATGTCTGTATGTTGAACAGATCAACTATAGGATCAACACACACATTATTTTTCCAAGTCCCCTAAGGGGAGAGAGGGCACTTGGGACAGATATAATTTTACACATATAATTTACTACTTTTCAAATATCCTGTTTTCTGAAAACAAAAAAACACGGCCTAGCAATGGATTGTCTACTGCTCTTTTGTAAAATAATACCTTAAAAAAATAATAACAGCTAACATAAACTGTCATGTAGAGATTGTACTGTAGGAACAAGAAATGTCACTGTTGTCGGGGACACTGAAGGTAAATTGTGAATAATAATTCTGAAATTTCATATTCTTTTTTAAAATTTTCAGGTTATAACAGCTAATGTGGTTATATTTTCAGGATGGAACTAGTAAAAGATAATCCTACAATAAAAACCCAGACATGCAAATTATGTGTTTATCATTTCTGCCCTGAGAATGTTTTTACATATAGCTCATTGAAAAGAGATACTTAAGTAGATTAAGGACTTTCCCTTCTATTATTTATTTCCTACAGAATTTTAAAACCATAAATAGGTTTTGAATGTTATTAAATTTTATGTGTCTATATTGAGATGTTCATTCATAATGAACCCAACAAATACCACACGACCAATACCAACCGATCCGAGAACGACGGTGTCAACAACAGCCATGCGCACATCTTCCCCGTGTGCCTGCCCCGCCCAACCACTGTGAGCCAGTGCTGCCGCTTCGTAATTTCCTTGCTTTTTGAAATTCAGTTTATCATATTTAAATGGACCCTACATAAAGTACGTATATTTTGACTTATGTGTGTGTATAGGACAATACATTTACCCATCCCACTGTTAGGAGTGTTTCCATTTTTTGGCTTTCAAAATCAATGTTATGTACTTGTTGTACTTGTATACTGGTATATATACTCCAACGTTGTTTTTTTTTGGATTATGTTTCTAACAGTAGAATATTTTGGTTACACTGTATGTAAATGTGAAATTTTATAAAATAAGGCCAATTTCCAAAATGACTTTACAAATTTATACTTCTGTCAGCAAAATATATACATTCATGTTTAATTTTTTATCTTGGTGATTAACATTAACAGATGCTCTGAAAGTTTATTTTGTACGTTTGAACATTTTATGCATTACTGGGTTAAATTCTTCTTCATTAGTAAACTTACTTAAATTTCGATGAATTTCATGTACTGATATTCAATTCGAGACTGGCATCTCTGGTCACAAGCAAGATTCTTCATCATTTTCTTTCCTTATACTTTTGCACAGTTTTGGTACCAGGGAACAAGAGTTTCATGAAAGAATTTAGGAAGCCTTCCTCTTTGTTTTCTTGGAATAGTGTGTGTAACACAGAGAGTATGTGTTTTTTGACAGCTGTGAAGTTTTTCGGACGGTAGCTCTGTTCAGGGTTCTTTTCTTTCTCTCTTTTTTGAGTATGATCATTCCTGATCATACAGGTTTCTATTTTTCTCTGAGAAAATACATTTCGGTAATATATTTTCTTTATATATGTATATATTTATACACATATGTGTATATGTGTATACAAATATAAAGAAAATATGGAAAGATGTTAACTTTTGCTAAATTTAGGTATTATTCTCTACATGAATAAAATATTTTATAACTTAAAAATAAACACAGTGAACCCCTGGGGAAAGACTTAGATAATCTTTGTATTTGTCTTTGTTTCTTAAAAGTACATGGGAATGATGAGGAAGGTAGCGTCTTTTAAGATAACTAATTCCCTCCAGTAATACTAATAATATACATTTACTTTTGTAGTAGAACCCCAAAACATTAAATGTTGGAACAAAAAGTAACATAGTTAGGCAATTTCTGAATACTTTATAAAAATTCTGATTGTCTACAGTACTGTAACTGTAGACCTAACAAAAGCTATTATACTTAAATATTTAAAATCAAAGCTTATAATTTTATTTTTTTGTATCTCAAATGACTTCTTCTTCTTATTACAGCCATACCACTAACATTGAGTTATTAATTTTAAAGAATGGCCTTGTTCTATTAGCTGAACTTATTTTGTATAATTTGTTTTCACATTTCTGCATTTTTGTTGGCTTTGGCATAAAATAACTATGGCAATATCATGCAAATATGGAATAATAGTGAAAAGTACACTATTTCATAAAATAAATTACACAACTAAGTTTTCATAATGACAGACAAGTAAAGAAAGTATGGCTGAGTAGAATTCCATTGTATTAATGTCCCATAGTTGTTTTATTCACTTATTTATTGATGGACACTTGGGCTGCTTCCATATCTTGGCTATTGTAAGTAATGCTGCAGTGAACCATTTGCAACAAAATGCATGGACCTGAAGAACATTATGCTAAGTGAAATAAGCCAGTCAGAGAAAGAAAAATATCTCATGATTTCTCTCATATGTGGAATCTAATGAACAGACTGAATTAACAAGCAAAACAAGCAGACTCATAGATAGGGAGCAGAAGACAGCTCTTGGAGGGGAGAGTTTAGGGAGTGGTGGGATTGAACAAAAGGGAAAAAGGACTCATGGACATGGACAACAGTGTGGTGATTGCTGAGGGGAGGAGCGTGTAGGAGGACTAAAATGGTAGTGGAAAAATAATAAATTATTTTTAAAAATATTCAATATAATTATGTTATCTCCTATATATTTTATTATTTTCTTATTATAAGTTTTACCAAAAACAAAATCAAACCAGTGCACTTTAAAAATTATTTTATACCACACACAAGAACTACAAAACATAATGAAAGCAATTGAATTATCTATTATTTCCTTCTCAACATGCTCTGCCAACACCTTCACCCAGATTTTCTTATATTGCATAACGTCTAATCCAGAACTAAATGCTCAATAATTTTACTGTTTATATTTTCATTACTGAATGGGACTAAAATTAATGTCAATAAATATACCATAATTAACACATCTATATTCAATATTCATCGGACACTCAAATGTGAAGGGTTCTAAGCCTTTTTTGTCAACTGCCAAGATATGCTCTCTTTAGCATATCCCTTCATTATAGTGTGCACCACATTATGCTCACAGTAATCTGCTTATGAATGTCTGTCCTCTAGCAGAATTTGAGTTTCTTGAATGCTCCAATCATGTTTTAGATTTTTCATCTCCCAAGTTTATTGTAAGGTCTGCATATATTAGGCATCCAGGAACATGTTTAGTAGATAGGTGGACAGATAAAATGGAAAATGATTTGGTCGGGAACACAGGTTGGAGTTTGTATCTATTGTAAAATATAGCAGGATAAAATTTAAAAAAAAATAGATAAGCAGCAAGGAAAAATGACGCGTAAATATCTGAAGTAATTTTTGAGTGAAGAAATTTTCCTGAGAGAGCAGTTTTAAGGTAGTGTATTAAGAATTTCATGTTTATATGCCATGGGACTGTGAACTTGACAGCAGTGTGCAATATGCATAAACTTTGACTAGAAAAGATTCAAGTTAGTAAGAATGACTTTAATGCTTTGTCAGTCATGCAGAACTGGGTAAAGGTCCCTAGATTAAAAAACTGGTAGTAAGAATGATAACCCCAAGGACGATCTGATACGTGAAAGGACAGAGATGTTTTGCACTGCTCGGTTGATTTAATCAGAGCTTAAATCAAGATAAAAAGTGCCAAACTGACAGCCAATGACAGCCCTCAGGAATAAAAGTGGGTTTACCATGTCCAGGTCAGGAAATGGTAGATAAAGAGCTAGGGACAAGTAGAAGGTAGTAGAATATCAAGTCCAATGTCATTTTACCAAAATGACAGAATTAGGAGGCCAAGGGAAACAGTGTGGTTTGCATTTTCTCTCCAGGGCTCAAAAGTTGACTCTGCAAACCTGAACTCCACATTGGCTGAAGGAGTGAGACCAGAAGAACATTAGTCAAGGGAGCAAGGAAAAGCGGCTAAGTAGGCCAATTGGTCCAGAGTGTCATGGAAAAGAGGATGTTAAGGTTGACTGATGGAATTTCAGGAACCCAAAAGGGACAAAAGAAAGGAGAATTCCTGTAGAAAGTTTCAGACCTCAGGGAAGTCTAGCAAGAAGTGCTGTATAGGAAGTAGAGTATGTGTGGAAGACAGTTTTAAAGGGATGGAGACTGCAGGTGATTTTGGAGATGCCTGGTAGACAGCAATAAGTAAGCATGTAGATACTGTGTATCACAGAACAGAGACATGTGACTAACACTATGTCCCCTCAGTGACTGGATTCTCTTCTCAGGGAATAGTGGTGAGGCCAAATTTGGGAAAAGATGGAATATTTTTCCCATGTGAGGCAGGGGATCAACTGGGAGACCAAATAGGGTTGTGGCCCACAGTGGCAAATGGGAACAGAAAGGAACAGTAGCAATTTTAATGATGCCTGACCCAGAGTTCATGTGATAGACCTCACATGTCCACTGTCTTGGGATAAGATTAACTCCAAAATTTGGGACTTTGGGGCATGGACCTGCAAGTATGGACAAGGTACCCTCAATTGTGGGAGCTGTGAGCATGCCGAAGTAAGAAACCAGAAAGATCATTATATTGATGAATTCCATCCACATCACTGAAGAGCTGAGGGTCTTAAGAAGTGCTGCAGCGGATGTTATCTGCTCCTCCACCTGTCCGTGGCATAAAATGCAACCCATTCACACCCAGGCAGACGGACTGGATACAATGATGAAAAGCCAGCAGGAAGTAGGGTTTACCTGCTTGGGCAATAAATCATAGCACTAAGACCATACACGCACACACACGTGCATGTGCTGAATAAGCATAGTGTGGCTTCTACAATTTTAAAATTTCCTTGATTCGTTCCTCAAACATTCCCTTGATTCTCTCTTCTTCTATCCCAAACTAACTAAAAGAAAGAATACAGGGAAATGGAAAAGGTTCTTTCTGCTTGGTGTCTGCAGATTCTTTTTCATGCTAATTGTATTCTATATTTGCTTGCATGCTGATTACTTTCAAGAAAAATAATCAGAAATAAATGTAATTAAAATCTTTAATGATTAATATAGGGCATTACAGTAGTTCTCTGTTTTGGCACAATAATTTCTATAGTTTAACAAGCTTGGTGTGACACACCTGTTAGGAAAAATGTAAGATATTCTTTTGGTTGGACAAATATTTGTTAAAGACCCTCATTTTTTTTCTTTATACTTGGTTGTGAATATGTGCGCTTTTAGTGACAGGATTTAATTGAATTTAGTTGTGGTGTCTGAATATTGGTGCAGTGCCCAGAAAGCTTTGGGGAATGGACTATTTTTGTATACCAAAATAATAAATAAGGACCATGCATGATTTGCTCTAAAATTTCTTGCTTATTCTAGTTTCTAAAATCAATTTTTGGTTGAAAAAGGAAAAAGGCTACCTTTTAGAAAGGAATAAACTGGCCTTGATTTTATGTGTACTGACTTTTCTAGGTATTTTACCTGTCTAGTGCTAGGTAAAATTATTTTAAAATTCATTGCTTTAAAATTTAGTGAATTAATTTATGCAATTTAAAATCTTCTTAAATAGTTTGTATTATTATTTTAGGTACCAAGATTTGATTCATTTTCGACCATCCCAATGTAGGAACTGATGCATTTTTAAATTTTTAGAGTCAATTAACGTTTACAGTGAAACATAAAATTTCACATTAAAAAGTATATTGTTGCATTGCACAGTACAAATATAAAACCAGAAAACAAGATTAATGCTAAGAAATGTGAAAGAAGGCTAAGTTCCCTGATTCAAAAATGAGCATATAAAATACTACCTCTTCCTTTAATCTAAAAAAAGAATATAATTAGCAAACCACTCTAACAATAAAAAAACAGTCTTGTATAAGAAAATGTATTTGTCAAGTACTCCCAATACATGAGAAAATACTTATATTTTAATAAAAATTCCAAATAAAGACACACTTTATATAATAAAGTATCTTCCACCAGATGCTTTATGATGTGAACTAAAACTAGACAATATGGATTTAAATCTTGAGTCTGTTGTACATTAACTTGATATCCTTAAATAAGTTAATTAATCTCCCTTCTGAACCTTACTAGTAAAATAAGGTTAGAAGATTTTTAAAGTTCCTTTCCATTTGAAAATCTGTGATTCCCTCTGCTGCTAGTTACTCAGTAATAACCACTTCTGTTAACTTTTCTCTTATACTCTATTTACCAAACATCAACGCAATATTCATTCGGTGCCTACTACGTGCTAGGCCTCCCAGTTACTAATATCCTCTTGTGGAGCTTTGGTGTGATGGAAGAAGCAGTCCTGTGGGTGCACAGCTCACAGCACAGAGGCGTGGGCCCCTTGAGATGCGGGAACAAAGTACCTGCAGGGTGTGGAGAGCAAGCGGAGCCCAGGTGAGCCAGAGTGTTGCAGGTCTAGTAGGAGTTAAACAGTGAAGAAAGAAGGCGAGAACATTCTAATTTAGGAGAAGCACACTTGCAGAGAAGTACAGTATCTTGGAAAAGCTTTCTGTGTTTGGAGAAAGAGAATTCCCTCATGGGTGGAACATAAGGCAGAAGAGCTGGAGGAGAAGGTGGCTGGGAAGGGGAGGTTAGAACCAGCTTGTTAAGGGCTTTTCTTAGTCACCAGTCATACTTAGTAAAGGAAAAAAAAAATCACAGTCTAAGAAATTAAGATTTTAACTTTAATGTGCTATTTTAAAAGTATTAGTAATTTGGTTGACATCATGTATTCCACTTGAACAAATGCTTGAACCTCTCTGGATTTTAGGTTCTTTATAAAATGCCTGGGCCTACCTATGAACACCATACTTCTATTTTTCAATATTATATTTATCTCTAAATTTTGACAGTACATAGAAATCAATTTTTAAAGACTTTATTTATTTTTAGAGAGGGGAAGTAAGGGAGAAAGAGGGAGAAAGAAACATCTATGTGTGGTTGTCTCTCGAGCGTCCTCTACTGGGGACCTGGCCAGCAACCCAGGCATGTGTCCTGACTGAGAATAGAACTGGTGACCTTTTGGTTTGCAGATTAGCACTCAATCCATTACACCACACCAGCCAGGGCTAGAAATCAATTTTTATGCAGACCACCCCATTTGCAAATGGTTTGATTTGTTCTTATTTGTCTGCAATAACATAAAAGTCTATCACCAATACATAATTTGTGAGCTCAATGTGCACTGCAGGAGCATTTTATGCCTCTTTAAAAAGTAGCATGCATTCATGTAGTATGATATAAATTTATATTTTTTCACTTACCAGACTACGAAATAGTATTCTATCTTTAATTTCTAATGACTAGTATGCTGAATTTTTAATGTTTACTATTTATCAAAATATGTAGCCAATTTTTCATCTAGGGAGAGATTTCTTATACCACCTTTTAGGTCTACTAAAAAAAAATAAGCTGCTAAAAATCAATTTTCCATTTCTGAAAAGTGCAGATCCTTCGTGTGTCTGCAGCTTATATTTCAAAGTGTTTGCTTCTTACAGCTTAATCTTTTAAATGGTCACTGCAACTGTGCCTCATTATCTATATCTGTGTCCAGTGCATGCAGACTCATCCTTTGTGCCAAACTTCCATATTTTTGTTACAGACTCTGAGGAGAAATCATTGCTTATTCAACAAAACGTCTGAAAATAATAATGTATCAAATTCTTTTTTATGTCTCTTTGGCTTAAAATTTTTGTTGAACAGATCATACAATTATCTGAGACTTCCTTTTTCTTAGTGAAAATAACCCTCCTTGTTTTAGATATTTCCATTTCAAATTCACACTAAAATTGTAGGCTGTTTCCCATATTGGTAAAATCTCTCTAGGTTGTTTCTCATGTTTGAGGAGAAAAGTAATGACAACATTAAGGCAGCAAAATCAACACATTTATGTACTGACATTTCAAGTGATTTATGTGCTTATCAGACTGCTCAATAAAATAATGCATAATGACCAAATCTACCATCACATAAAACAACTAATCATATTTTCTTGACTCAGGCAACTTCTTTTTTAAAGGTGAATGGCATGCAGTTCATTTTATATTTATTAAATTTAATATGCTTTTCTTTGAAATGTTAAAAATAATCAGTAAAAACTATGCTTCCATAAGAGCAAGAGGAAGACAGCCCTTCCTTAATGTGTCCTTCTACATTTAGTGTCTGTCCCATCTTTCACAGAGCTCATCTGATCTAACGAAAAAGTATGAGGACAAGCTCTCTCTGTAGGGCTGGCAGCTAGGACTCAGTGAGACCTCAGTCATTTCTTCTTGCCTGTTCATCCCTGGACAAGCATTTGTCATTCCTGAGATTATTTTCCCTCTTAGAGAGTGGGGTTCATAGAACTTGATATCCTTATATCATTGTTCTCAGGCTCAAGTTAGATATAAAAATATTCCTGTAAATATTCTGTAGAATGCTATACCAAGATATATTTAAAATAATATTTCTTTATATTTACTCTCAACTATGTTTGTTCCTAAAAAGCAATATAAGATGGATCTCTTAGACAAAAAGTGACACCTATTAAAATCCAAGGTAAAGATGTAATAAAGAGAAATAACAGACATTTCATAATGCTATAACACGTATCATTATTTGTAAAATTGGTCATCTTTTTGGATTGAGAACCTTTAAATAAGGAGTATTTTTAAGTCATTGGAAGATGATTTTAAAAAATCAATTATTAAGGCTTTTTATTCATAAATTGATTGAAGGTTACAAAGTAACTTGAGATCGCTTACTTTTGTCTCCATGTGGCCTCAGATAGTTGAATAAATCCCTAGCACTGGAGTAGTGGTTCTTCCTCAGGTACTCAAACTCTAGAAACTGTGATTGTAAGGAAATATAATTCCTTTTACATTTTAACAAATGCTAACTAGAGAGAAGCAGCAGCTCCTCCCCACCTGCTCCTCCAGATACAAGAAAAGATCAGTCCCACTAGAAAAGATCTGGACTCTCACTGACTTCCTAAATACTCCCCCAGCCAGCCCTCTGGGCCACCATGTGCCTGAGTTGCCTCTGTTCCCACTGCCCAGCTGGGAGGCTTTGCTAACAGCTCTGTGGAGTGGAGACGGCTCCACAATAAGCTATATTGGCCAGAAGAACGTTCTGATTTTTTCCCTTGCTGATGCTTTTGGAAATATGTATTGATCCTTATCTTTAGGAAGAGGAGTTTTGCAGTGTCCCTGATGGCTCTTTTGGGTCTTTCTAGAATATGTTGTACCATGAGTCCTATGAGTGAAAGGAGACAAAGGGTGCAGGAGGCTACAGAAGGGCTGAGAGATACGCAGATCTTGTAAGAGTTATTTGACTAAAGTGTGGACTTCAGGGTGTCAGGTGGACTTTAGGGTAGCCCCATGATTTCAACCTGCTTGATCGCCACCCTTCTAAACTTCCCTCACTGTGTGCAGGAAGGACAAATGACCTGCTTCTAACCTATAGAATATGACAAGACTAATGGGATTTCAGTTTCTTTATCATATTACATTATATAAGACTGTATTAGCAGACTGAAGCTAGAGTTTCTTCTAGCTGGCTTTATAAATTCAGAGACCATGTTGAGGAATCCACGTGGCAGGAAACTGTAAGTTGTGACCTCCAGCCACTGAAGGTACCTTCTAAAGACACAAGGGCAGCCTCCAGCTGACAGCCAACAACACAGTTGGGCCCGCATACAGCCACAATAAAATGAATTCTGACAGCAATTTGAATTGGCTTGGTACCAGATTTTTCCCCACTCTTCCAAATACTCAAGCTTCCAGATATAAATACAGCCCAACGGATGCCTCAATTGCTGAGACCCTGAGCAGAGGACCCAGCTAAGCCCTGGCTGGACTTATGACACTCAGGAACTGTGATATAATAAATGTGTATTGTTTTAGTTTGTACTAATTTGTTACACAGCAATAGGAAACTAATATGCCTGATACTAAGAGGAAGTTAGGAATATGATTTAGTGAAATGCTTACAAGTCAAGTAATAGAGAAAAGGAAAAAGGAAATACATCAAGTGAAGGACACAGGACTGCATGGGGAATAGACAGCATAAGAGTGGTTTGCAGTATTTACTTAAAGACCTGTATTTGTGAATGGAATACGAAGCATTCCGGTATAGCCCACCTTCAGAATGCAAAGTCATTCAAATTTATCCTATATTTTTCTGATTCTAAAGCTTTTTTTCCTATCAAACATTTATGTCGCTTGTCTGAGTGTTATCCTTGTATTGCATATTTCATTTTCACAGCTTTGTTTAGAATGTCTATAGCAACCGGTCTACTCCCCCTTCCTTTCCTTAACTAGTAGAGCCGCAAGAACTCTATTTTTTATAATAACATAAACAGTGAAATTTGACATTGCAAAAGTCTCTTTTATTAAGGGTAAAAGTACAGTGAAGTAGTTAATTTTTTTTTAATTAGAAAAAGCTAGATGTACTTTCTGGTAACCAATTACTCTATCTTACTGTATCTTGCCTCATCAATTCACCATCTGCTTCCAAATTTCATCCAACAACATGTTTTTCTTCTTTGATCACACATCTTATTTTCTCACTTTTATTTAAATTCACATGAACCTTATGAAAGTTAACACATTAATACTTTCCACACTGCACAGAGTCTGTAGGCCATTCACTGCCAATTAATCTTGGCCATGAGGTAAGAGGTGCAGGGAATACAGTAGCTGGACAACTTGACGCCGAGGGCACTGAGGAACACGGGAGTGGACTTGTGTATAATCTCACCCACAGTTACAAATAGCATCTCTTACATTTTGGCAGAATCCTGACATACCATGACTATCTGCCACCCTTATTATAGGCAGAATGTGGGTTTTCCTAACAGCTCTTTTTCTCCCTGCTGCCTTGGTAAAAGGCACCTATCTGTCCAAAGTTTCCTATGTCAAAATGTGAGTGTATTCACATCCCCTGCTTCAGCGATCCTATTTATCATTTACATTTAGCAAATCCGTGGATTCAGATAATTTCCATTCTATGCTCTGCAATCCTTAGTCAGCCTTGGAGGTTTCATAAAGCTTAGCAGGTGCAACAAATTGAGATTCAATGATGAAAGAATACTGGCAGATAATAAGAGCTATTGTCACAGTGCTGCATTTGTAGATAGCAATTCCTAACATGGACCTTTAAAAGCACCCAAACATAGACTTTTTGTAACTCCGAGCCAGTTCAGAATAGCCAAAAATTGAAAGGATATAAAGCTGTGCTCAGAAGTCCACCCTCTGAATTATTTAGATTAAAAATCAATATTTATTCCATAGACACCAGCAAAGCAAAATACTGACTTGGCCATTATCAGGTTGATTTAGACAATATGCTCCATGAGTCTTCATAATTAAGACTGAATGCACTCTTCATTTGCAAAAGTATATTTATAATACAGGACTTGTGATGAGCATTTCAATAAAAGATTCAAAACATTACCAGTGGCAAGAAAGAGATGAAGGGAAGCAAATAAATTGCTGAAAAGGAAATTTTTATAGGCACCTAAGACTTAAAATATGCTTATATTCAAATTATTTAAGTTCATTGCTAACTCTAGTTTTAAGTTACTTTATGAATAAAAACACTGTGATTTCTACACATATTTCAAAATTTTTCACTAATTATTTTAAACAAAGTGCAGCCTGCAGAAATGAAAGATGTTTTACATGATTGTTACATTTTTAATGTTATACAATATTATTGTTGAATAATACATTATTATCATTTATTGCATTCTGATATGACCATAGAATTATTTTTGAACAAGATATTTCATTAGTTAGGTAACAGTCATTTAGTTTTCTCTTCTGGATCAGTAATGTACATACATAAAGTTTTACTTTTGGGCCAGGTTGTTTACCCAAGTCAACTGCTACTTAAGTATATGTGGAAGCACAGGTTGTTGTATTGGAAGATTCAGTTTTACCTAAATAAGAGGAAGTCTTAAAGTAGTTGCTACTGTGAAATATTAGAATGAATAATTCCAGGAAGAAACAAATAAAAGACCCAACTGGTAATCAACTGCACTGTAAACAAAACTTTTATTATTGTAAGGCAATATTTCTTGACTTTATAAAAAACATGCCTCTCTTTATTGAACATAAAGATTTCACAAACTTCTTAATATTATTTAAAATTTTAAATAAATTCCATGAATAAAATAAAATCAAAGCAGTATGACAAAATGATGTTTTATTTGTAAACCACACATATTGTCCACTATACCCCATTAAAATAAGAAATACACTCGTGCACACATGTAAGCTACTTTCTCTTGTCTAAATCCTTGCTATTTCATTCTGTAAATGATACCTTTTAATCACATTAGGGGAAGATTGTAGATAATATTCAGACAGTAGCTATTGAATTTCCTAGTCCACCTGCTATAGACCTTGTTCTTAAATTCTAAACCAGTGATATTGAAGCATGTCAAATTTAAAAGTAATCCCAAAGAAAAACCAGTTTCCTTGAAAAGCAAAATGAGGAATAAGTTCTTTGCAGATAATTTAGCTTACACCTTATTTTTGTAAACATAATATTCCATGGAGCCTGCGTGTGCAAGATGGTGAAAGCCTGCAGACTGACAGGGAAGGGACAAAGCTTCCCAGGCTCATTTGCTGGGTTTCCCCCTCTGCTTTATAGCACCCATTTTGCACCCACGGTCTCCAAGGCAATCCTGGGTTTCTGAAGAATATACTTAAAAAAACACCAACTTAAATTATTTCTGACATATTTTATTATTGTTCATATTGTACCCATCCCTCTTCTATTTCAATTCTTAGCCACTGTACTCCCTAAAGCTATCCATAGTTATGTGTAGTTCCCTTAAGGCGACTGTGGTAATAGTATAACATGGTTACTTTAAATTAGGACATAGCTGGAAACCCTAGAAATTGTACTTAAGTATTTTATACATCCTTTGTGGTGCAAATACTTCCGAGGTCATCTACAGAGGCAGGGGTACTAAATTAATTCATAAAACACTTTCCAAGAACTATATTCTTTTTCAATAACTATATATCTGCTATATTTACATCATCTGTAGACAAAGTTAAATAGAAGAGATTTTGATTACTTTATCAAGTTACTTTTTGGAAGAATACTTGAAACTAGATTTACAAAAATCCACTGGGGGCAATTTCACAATATTTTTTTCTATCTCAATTATTCTACAATTTCAGGATATTGTGCAAAGGTTTTTATTTTGGAAAAAAATATAGCTTGTTTTAAAAGTTTCATTTTTTCTTATATACTCAGGCAACAACTGTAACTTACATTAAAAGAACCTATTTGATGACTTTTTTTTCATTACTGGATCATTGAAAAAGAGATTTGAATAAAAGTCTAAAATGTGGAGTTTGGTAATGGTTATAGATTTTCTTTTTTGGCTGGCATTTCATGAGAGAGAAACACTATTTACCAACACCATATTGCTTAGTTCTTTCCAAATTACTTCTTGCCTGGAGAAAAAAACCTGGATTTACTGGATGTATTTCCACCTAAATTATGAGGAGGAAAAAAAACATTTCTCATTTCATTTTTTAAGAAAACCTGTTTCCCTTTGGATTTACTTAAAATTTAGCCACATTAGAAAATATAATTATGTGCAAAACCATTTATCCTAACTCCTTGTTTATTTTTTATGCCTTGTATGTATTTGTCTGTGTGGTCGGTGGGTGAAAGGCGCTGTGTCTTTTACTACAGGAGCCATGGTGAGGACACCCATACAGGTTGGCTTGCCTTTTCCCGCTCTTGATAGAGGTTGTTTTACTTAACATATCTGCTTATTGATAAAAGACACATGACAATATAAGTGTTTCAGAATTTAATAGCACTTTAAATGCATGTCTATTTAATTCCCAACTTAGGAATCTACAGTACCCTAGCATTCCATTCTGCTCTCCTGCTTCTCAACACCAGGGGGTTTGAAGCAGTCTGGTTGGGAGCTACTAGTCTGTGTATAAACACATGTTTCAGGGAAGAAGGGTAAGGGGCTAAGGGAAGGCATTTATTACACAAATGTCTCTTTCTATAGTGTCCCCTTCTACCCTTTCTATTACTGTCTGGCATACAACTTATGGACCATTTGCAAAGTATTTCTATATTATTCCAAAGAGTGAGTTGTCTGGCAATAATCATTAAAACTGCTGAGCTGTTATATGCTAAAAATGAATGTGGAATGTAGGGAGTTGAAACTTTATTCATTTTCATATGCTCTTAAAATTTTAATAAAATCCAAACTATGTAAGACTTATCACATAATCACTTTAGGGATTAAAAATATTATAATCTTGCCTGATGAGTCGTTTTAATGGTCAGTGATATTGGTATGCTGTCTGTGATCTTACCTAGTGGATATATCTCTATTTTGGCTTTATTACTTTCCATTACTATGTTTTATTCATCTGCCTATTTCTCTCCTGCTCAAATTTTCCAAATGAGGACAGAAAATACTTTAACTTTTATGAAAGTTCATTTTCCCTCCTACTCAGTAAGGAAGGCTACGGATCTGATTATGTGCTTGACAGACATATTTTTATCCATAATGAGTTAAGACAATGTGCCCCCTAATTTTACCTCGGCTTCTGTAATTGATCAGTTAAGAGGCCTAGAGTATAACCACTATGTTCATATTTCCCCCTGACTTATTTATAAGTAACATTAAGCTTCTTTCATTTCTGCAATCAAATTTAATGGTACATGGTAAATCTGAAGATATTTTGAGATGAAAAGAGAACAAGGTGTTTCTGATTAATGTTAGTTAGTCCTACAAGCATGTCAGCCAACATATTATGTAAGTGCCATTGGATAATTGCAAATTTTTCTAATGATATTAGACACAGACTGATTGAATTGTAAAATCTCACACTATAGTACTGGAGAAGAATTTTCACGATGCCTATATTTCTGGATTATTATAGCAATGTTTTCTACTTTGGTATTCAAGAAGAAAGAATCTACCGTAACTGAAAGGAAATTCAAGTCCCCTGTCTCGTCTCAATGTGGGGTAGAACACAGAAGAGCAGGGAAAGCATGGCTGCCAAAGCAGCAGAAAACACTGCTGGTATCCAAAAAGGCAGTCACCATAGCAAATGTGAGTATTCTCCAACTGAGAGCCAGCCTTGCAGTTGATGAAGGCTTTTTTGGTCTTTGAGCAAGAAGCAGACATAGCGGTAATGATGGGAAGCAACACCATCAGTATGAGAGGCAGCATCAGTATTGGACACATTGCAGAGGCTCCAGAGTGTTTCCGGTGCACTGTGATGTATGGTGATGCTGGCATACAGTCGTCTGTGGTCGCATTACAATAAACAGGCAGTCACTGCACAGGGCCATGAGTACTATGAATGGGGAAATATTCCGCCTTTACAATAAAAGCAGCTTTATAACATTGGAAGGCCAGGCAAGCCTTCCAAGAATGGATGTTATCTGAAATGCACTCTAGAACCTTCCTACTTAGAGTGGAATCCACAAGAGCATTACCATCATTGAGAAGAAAGTGTTTGAAATACAGGATCTTGTGCCCTGGCATGAACCCACTGGAACAAATCTGTATTTTAGCCAGTTCTCCAGGTGAACTGTATACACATCAAAGGCAGAGAAGCAGTGTTCTGGAAGACGGGCTGTATGTAGCCAAGTGAACAGCAGGAAGACAGCCTTCCAGGAAGAAGGAACAACACAGGCAAGGGGCTGGAGGTAGGAAGAACTTCTCCTGTGCTGGGAACATAGGCACATATGGGTTAGTCTTGCCAGAAGGCAGGGTTTAATGGGAAAGGTCACTGGGAATGAGACAGGAGACATGTGCAGAGGTTAGGTAATGGCAGGTAAATAATGCGCTATGAAGGAGTTGAACTTTATATAAGATAATGATTGAGAAGATCTGTTTCATATTTTGGTAAGTTTCCTTTAACTGCAATATGGAGAGGTTTTTGGCAGATAGCAAGTATTGAAACAGGGAGATCAATCAGGACCCAGTTGTTAAGGGACACAAATGATGACTGTAACTGGACAGTGGCAATGAGGGTGGAAAGAAGTACACCGATACAAGAAATAGTAGTGCGAAATTTTAAACAGACGTGGTGATTAATTGAATGCAAGAGATTGAGAGGATGTGGGTAAGGGAGAAGAAATCACAGAAGCTTCTACATTTCTGGATGGGGTATTTGGGTAGTTGGTGGGACCAATCCCTGAATAAGGATTGAATTTGGGTAGAAAAGGTAAGCAACTTGTTGAACATGTTGAGTCTGAAATATCTGTAGCATGATAATATCTAGTAGTGCTTGGACATACAGGTTTAGAGCTGTACATTTGGGAATCACCAACACAGAGTTAGTAACAAAGTTAAGAGTGGATTATATCATCCAGGAAGAGCATGCGATTTGAATAGAAAAGAAGGTAGAAGAAGTGGGCAACAGGAAGAATAGCCCTAAACTCATGCCAAAAAAGATCAGTGAAAAGGTTGGAAGAACAATAATATTACTATTTCCACAACTAGAAGGAACTTTCTAACATTGTCAAATGTAAAATACTAATTGCTGAGATGATCTTGCTAAAAGCAGTTTTAGAGAAGCGATGAGGACTAAGAATGAGTGGGAAGGGCAAGGAATGTGAAAAGAGTAAAGATAATGAATAGTTAGTTGACTGGCTATTAATGGAAAGGAAGAGTGGTGCTATCTTAATGAAATCATACATTTAAAAGGTACTTTAGTGATTGCTGAATTTATGTATATGAATTTGAGGCCTCCCACATCCAGGTTATTTGTTTGTTGGTTTTGTTTCAATAAATTTTTATTTGTCAAAATGGGAAAAATAAAGGCAGCCACTTTCTTTACAAAATTCTGCTTAATGAGGATTATTTCTATATGAGTTCATTCATATTATACAAACATCATAACCGGAGATTATGAAAATGATAATCATTAACCTGATGACCAGGTTGCTATATGGCCAAGAACAGACGGAGCCACTGGGATCTCCCAACATTCTTTCCAAACTTGGAAGATCCAGACTGCAGTATGATGAGATGGAATTTTCACTCCCTGGGTTTTGTTAAGCTTTGGTTTTGAATAACACATATCTTTAGCGCATTGAAGTCAGCATTTATCTATGATATGATCATCTATAGAAATGATCTGAGAGTGCTGCCATTATTGTCAGGCAATTAAGCAAAATTGCAGGTATATTGAGGTTTAATTTAATGAGGCTAACATTTGAGTGAGGAGTTGTGAGATGAATGACTTTGAGGAATGTCAAGAGTAAAGAACAATGTTACAAACAGGGAGCTGCACAAACATCGGAGTGGGCCTTCATACCCATAAAAGTACAAGTCTTTATAAAGGGGGATCAGGTGGCTGGAAACTTGAAAGGTTTTCAGGAATTGGTAAAAAACAGTGACTGTAACCAGACATTTGAAATACTGAGATGATGGGAAGGGAAAACTCTCCACTGACTGGGCAGGGTGGTCATCAAATGCTGCATGCAGTCCTTTACTTTCATTACACTGTCCCTGTTCCTGGCCCAGCTGGCAGACTACTACCACCAATTCAGGCACAGGGCTGAGTTATTTGCTAAATTCTCTATTTCACAGGGCAATCATTTGTTAGGACAGACATAATTATCCCTATTCAAAAAAGGCAGAAACTGAGCTTAGTGAGGGTAAGCAAGTCACACAGCTAGCAGGTGTCCTAGCTGGGACTCTGAGTCCAGTGTGGCAGATGCCAAAGCTCATGCTTTTAATAGTAAGGCACCTGCCTCCCTGGAATTCATTAAGCACTTCCTTTTCAGGACTATGGTCGGGGTTGTGTTCAAATATAATGTTTAACGCCCACACTTCCAGTTCTATCTCTTTCTTGTTACTAGAGTGCCTTCCTGAGGAATCTTTGTATCATGGTAACTTTTTCTACAATGACCTCAAATACAATTCTTAATTAGGGGTCTGGGAACATTATAATAATAGCTTTTCTGCTCATTTAATTTCATTGTTTGTAACATTTTGCTTGTGCTTTCCACTCATATATCAGGTTGCTAATTTTTCCACCTTTGTCTTCTTTGCGGCACTACTTTCTCCTCTCCTTCAAAATTATTAATTCTTCCAGATTACCTTTCACTACGCATTCTGCTTCCTCCAAATTTGTAGTGTTATTTGTAGTTGGTTTTACAAACATAAGGTACAATTTCTTTTTATATTTTTTGTCTAGTTTCACAGGTGATTTTAATATTAACCATGCCGTGTACTGTTGTGCTTCCCAGTTTACAAAGCACAGATATTATCAAATAATGACTCACTTTCATACATATAATAACCCTCATTGTATTGCCAATTCTGTGTTTTTATAAGTTGAATAAATCTGGGGTCAGTTAGCAATGGAGGTGTTATAAATAGCTGTCTACTAGGCAGTTCACACGTGTTCAATCACATTTACCCATACAGAGGAAGATTTCAGGTAGGTGTGAAGTCTGGGGCAGTTGAGAGGTAGTTCTGGTAAAGAGACCCAGACTTCATCCAGTCAAAAGTAAATCCACCCAGCGAGCAGATAGCATACAGCAGAAGTGTCCAAACAGGATGTGTCACATCACCGTATGGGCGGTACTGTCTCTACCCCACTGAAAACTTTGGAGCCCGTGGCATGCTCTCTTACTGTCACCTGCTGCTCTATGTAACATACCTTTTAGTTTGCATATCCTTTGCCATTAGGGACTCTTCACATCATCTATGCCTTTACACTTGTTTGGTCACTACATCACCATTTACTACAGAATTCTGAACCCACTCTTTCCCTGATAACCTTCCTTATCTCAGTCATCAGCTGATAACCTAGAAATTATACTTGATTTTTCTTTACCTTCTTGGTTACATTCATTCCATCAAATCTTGTAAACTCACCTTCAAACTTTAAACTGATGGCCAGAGGGAAAGGAGGGTGGGGCTGGGTGTCGGTGGGCAAAGGCAGGGTGGGAAATGGGGACATCTGTAATAGTGTCAACATTAAAAATAAAGAAAAATAAATAGCCCTGGCTGGTGTGGCTCAGTGGATTGAGTGCCGGCCTGAGAACCAAAGGGTTGCCAGTTCAATTCCCTGTCTAGGGCACATGCCTGGGTTGTGGGTCAGGTCCCCAGTGGGGGACATGCAAGAGGCAGCCATGCACTGATGTTTCTCTCTCTCTCTTTCCCCTTTCCTTTCCCTCTCTAAAAATAAATTAATAAAATATTTTAAAAAATAAATAAATAAAATTAAATTTAAATAAGAGGAAAAAACTTAAATGGACTCTGTTTACTTATCTCCATTAATACACATTCAAAATCTTGTCTCATTTCTCACATACGTATTGTACTATTGTCTTTCCTCACTGGTCTCACTGCTTCTACTCTTGCCCTTTTATAGTCCTCTTCATAGTCGCCAAGGTAATCTTTTAAATAAAATACAGATGGTCAGATTACTCCCTCTTTGTTTAAAATCTCCAATTCTCATCTTACACAAAGCAAAGCAGATGACCCGGGGTGCTCTGGGCCACGCCCACCTCTCCGCCCTCCACTACAGTGTGTTTCTGATCTGCTCCCACTGCTTCGGCCACAGTGTCCTTCATTCTTCTCTACCACACCGCGTTCATCCCTACCTTCAGTCCTTGGTGTTGCCTTTCTCCTCCAAAACTTACTTGCATGGTTTGTACCCTCACGTCATTCAAGTATCTATTCTAACCTCGAGTCCCTAGAGACATGGACCCTCTGACTACTGTTTTTAAAATAGCTGCCCCACTTCCATGTATGTACATATACACACTAGTGCAATTTTAACTTTTTGCCCTGTTTTGGATTTACTTTATGGCACTTTCATTACCTGGATTTACCATTAATTTAAATTCTTTGTTGATCGTCACCTCCACTACTCTTGAGTTTCATGAGCCTGGGGATCTGGTCTATCTTAGTCTTCCCTTTATTCCCAGTGCTAAGCAAGATGCCTACCTAGCACATGGAATGCACTTAGTAAATGTTGGTCAAATAGCTGTTATTATTCATATTCACTTTTGCGGGAAGGGTTTGAAAAAAGGAACGCTGACAGGGAGAGCCCTCTTAGAGTCAGAGTGATAGACAGAAGAAAGGGGATGCAATTTGGAGTTAGATAGGCTTGGACTGGCTGGAATAGTTAACCTGTATGATCTTACATGAGTTCCTTACATCTCTAAACTTGTCGGAGTTTTTTTTTTTCACTTGTAAATAACAGCAATGATCCTTATTTTACACAGTTTTTGTAAAGATCAAAGATAATTTCTATGGAAATCCTAGCTTTCTGCCTACCAGTGCAATTGATCAATTCCTACAGGACTATCACCAATCAAGGTATATAGTCCTAAGGTCAGGACACTGACCCTATTCTGAGTTCTAGTGACAAGTATCAACTCAATAAAACAAACTGTTTGGATTTAAGCAAATGTTCATGCTCACATTAGAAATACAGCCCAGTGGTATTTGGAATAATGCCTACTTAATATTGACTATATGAGGTTTTATTAATCTTTGCATTTTAAGCAAACTACATAGATTTTCAGCAGAGTGGACCAACTTCCCATTAGATTGAAAACATTTTTATCTGTACCTATAAACAATTTCTCTATTTGTTTTTCTCCATGATCTGAAGCATATTTTTAAATTAAATGATAACTGCTCTGTCCTAAACTCTAGAAAGAATGAAAGAAGGTGAAGGGATTAGCTAAGGAGCATGTATGCATAACCAATGGACACAGACAACAGTGTGGTGATGGCCAGAGAGAAGCAGAGGATTAAGGGTAGGCGGAGGTTGGCAAAGGGGGGACAGGGACATCTGTAATAGTGTGAATAATAAAAGTAAAGTTAAAAATAAGAAAAGGAAGGCATGAAAAGTAATAAAAGAAATTCCAAATCTTTCCATATATGATTTAATCTTTTCCCCTGACTTTATTACCCTATAAGTAGCTTTCATTTTACATGACTCTAACTGAATATATAAAATCTATTAGCTACATTTCCATTTATATGAAGATTTTACTGTGCTTAGATAAAATGAGTAGGACCAGTCTTACTAAAGTTTCCTCCTAATTAAAACAAAACAAAACAAAACATATGGCCAACAGATTTGAAGAACCTAAAAATGTTTTAAATTACTTTACAAATAGAATTTTTAAATAATAAGATAATTTTCCATGCTCTCAGGAAGAATTTTTAAACCTATTACACTTATTTTATTTCTAGGAATAGAAGCTAAAAATGTACACTTCCTATTTTTAGATAACCCCATATACAAGTATAACATACATTAAGGCAATGTTGAAATTCAACTTCAAACCTTTGATCTGAAAACAATAACAGGCACTGTCTATAAAAGTGTGCTACTCTGCTAGGCAATCCCAGCGGAAGTAATGAGTGTGGTTTGCTATTTATGACAAGATGATGAAGTCCTGAGATGGCTACTAGTTTTGTTTTTATAAATAAGTTTTTAATCATGAAGTTGAAAATTATTTAAAATTAACCCAAAGGCTTCAGGGATATTATGCTGCCAAGCATAGTGATTCCTTCTTCGTGGGAGTGACTGTTAACATGTCAAATGAAGACGTGATAAGTGAGATGTACACATCATTCACTTATTCATTCTCTTGTTCATTTAACACATATTTACTATGTATCAACAGTGTGTTAAACATAGTTATGAAGGCTTGATGCAAATGAAGAAAGAAGAAGGTCATACGTGTCAGTACATGCTCTTATTCAAGTTTAAAGTACATGTTCAACCCAAGAAGTATACAAATACAGCTCTCAGAACATAAAACATTTTGCATATCTAACCTATTTTCTGGGGAATAACTCTTAAAAAGAATTAATAAAATGCTAAAGGACTCAGTCAACCAATAAATTTGGTTGAAAAATTGGCGCAGGTAATTATAATCCATCATACAGACTGAATTTATCATGTAGATACATTGAAAGCTATTATTTTATTTCTCTGTTTTGTTTTCAACGGTCCATGTGTACCTTACAATTCCCCACACCTACTCATGTTGCATTTGCCTTTCCAATCTTCAAATTCTCAAACACTAAGAATTGGACAAGCACTACTAACTTACAATGTATGACAATAATTTATTTGGTTGAAAAAATCTTGACTGTATTAGGCCTAACAGGATTTTACAATGTGCTACTTTTACTCTTCCTGAGAGCATGGAACTGCTACAGCAGTTGTCTAGAAATGCGAAGTCATTTTTTAAAAAGGCTTTGATCACATTTGTGATTAAAAATTTCAGACTCTTTAATGAAGTGTAATGTGAAATGAAATGCCACTTTAGCAGGAAGTTCAGGAGGAAAGAGAATAAAAGGAAAACTACCTACCTAATTAACGAAGGCAATTACTTTTCTGTGTTTGTGGGTCAGTTGGCTGTGGGTTCTCAATAACTGAAGAACCAGATGAGTTGCTCAGGATAACCAAATGACACCCAAATTGATGTGACCTGCGTTTTCACTATAGTATGGTTTGCAACTAAAAACAGAAAAAGGGTGGACCGAATGCACAGTGATCTCCGTAACCATGAGCAGCTTTGTAGACTTGCTTCTTCTGGTGATGATAATATAAACTGTACTTTTTACATAAGTGAATGAACCAGGACACTCTGATGAACTGAGGGATCTTAGTATGTGGTACACTGGGCACCTCCCAGGCTATGGCTACTGACTGCTTTGCAAGCATGGCTTTTGGAGAAATGGATAACACTGTGAGTGAAGCAACACGGGCTCTGTAGGGCAACATCAAAGCCCAAGTAAAAATAATCTACATCATAAGAATATAATGGCACTTTAGAGATGGGTAAGAGGTATAAATCATCCAGTCCAAAGGGGGAAGGAGAAAGATTAACTATATAAGAGGTGGCACAGATTGGATTAAACTATGTGCAAGTCTGGTTCTTAGTACCTGAGTATTTTAGGTACAGATCCATACCTTCATTCTATAATTTATGAATACATTTCTCTTTTAAGAATAGCTCTACCATTTTTTTAAACATTGCACATAAGAACTTGATATTAGTTGAATAAAAATATTTAATTCTTAAAAGTGAAGTTAAAAAAGAAAAAGGATAAGCTAGTTTTATGTCAAAAATGCATATTTTCCTAACCAAACTCTTAGTATTGTATAAAGAAAATCACTTGAGTTGGATGAAGCAAATACAAATGTCTGGTACCAGTTTATAGTGAAAAATATCACAAGAGTACAGGGGTGGGAACATGGCTGCCTGGTACTGAAATAGAGTGAGAAAAATAAGGTTTTCATCAGCTCTGAAAACTCATGGAACTTTTATCAAAAATGAATTGAGAAGTCTCTAAGAAGTAATAAGATTCAAACGAACAGCAGAAGCAGTTTTGTAAATGTTAAAGTTGTGGCAATAGCCCTGAGAATTTTCATTTAGAGTTACAGCTTTTCTAGAAGTCTGCATTTCTTCTATGCCTTTGTCATCTTGTAACTCTCTATTACCATGTGTGTTACAGCTTGTAGAGCAAATTTGCTGTAAGTGGTGTGTGATGAGATTTCCAGCCAAAGGAGAATGTTTAAGCCAAAGTTCAATGTAAGTGTAGTTTATCTTCATATCTATCATAACCTGGTTAGTTCTAATAATTATAGCTCAACTTACTTCTTTTCCATCCTCCACGAAGAAATACATAAAAACAAATGTTCTGAATTTATACCCCCTATTATTATAATTTTTTACATGATGGGTGCTATAATTTACCTAGTTAAAAATATATTGAGTGCAGCCCTGGCTGGTGTGGCTCAGTGGATTGAGTGCTGGCCTGTGAACCAAAGGGTGACTGGTTTGATTTCCAGTCATGGCACATGCCTGGGTTGTGGGACAGGTCTCCAGTGGGGATGTGCATGAGGGGCAACCACACATTGATTTTTCTCTCCCTCTCTTTATCACTCCCTTCCCCTCTCTCTAAAAATAAATAAATAAAATCTTTCTATCTCTATCTCTATCTATATCTAGAGAGAGAGAGCAAGAGAGGGAACAAAGTCTTGGTATTAAGAGATATGAGACCAGCCCTGGCTGGTGCAGCTCAGTGGATTGAGCGCGGGCCGGGAACCAGAGGGTCCTGGTTCGATTCCTAGTCAGGGCACATGCCTGGGTTGCGGGCCAGGTCCCCAGTGAGGGCCATGTGAGAGGCAACCATACATTGCTGTTTCTCTCCCTCTCTTTCTCCCTCCCTTCTCCTCTCTCTAAAAATAAATAAAATCAATCTTTAAGAAAAAAGAGATATGAGACCAAAGGTGGTTTAAAAATCATAATATTATTAGAGCTGAGAAGGTCTTAGATTATTTGTCCAAACTTGTTATTAAAAAAAAAATAAACAGAGAACCTGACTAAGATTTTTGTACTTGTTGTGGGGGCTAAGACTAAACCTTAGGTCCCTTTAATTCTCACCTACTTAATACTACATTTCACTGGGCCAGAATCCTTGAACTTCTGAAGCTTACTGTTTTGCAAGAATGATAATTAAACCTTTTGCTACTGGCTTAAAAAAGGTGAAATGCAAGATATTATGCTAGGAACAAAGAACAAACAATTCAACCAACCACCCAAGAAGAGCACTGCGGGCCGCATTACAGTACAGGTGTGGTGCGTGTAGTCTCTGCCGTCTGACCTCATAGGAGCTACGGGGCCCGGCAGAAGTAAGGCCTGCTCAAATGTGGCTTGTGGGCTGATAATGCGAATGCAATAATTTACAGTTTTAATTGAACATTTTACCTAAAATGTCATATGGTGTGCTTGAGTGTGGTATTGTTATGTTCTAGAATTACATGCTTATGATTTTGTAATAAAAAGGGGCATTGTTTGGGCCAGACACTGTATTTACTGTAAAGATACCTGTTTCACTTGGAATGCAAAGGCCACCCAAATGATACTATAGATGCCAAAGCGTGAATCAAGATGAACCAATGGCAGGAGGCTTGCTAATATTTTAAACAATTCTCATATAAAAAGCCAAATTTATTCTTCTTAACGATCCTGTGAAGGAGCTAACAGATCTATTCTTTTAAAATGTACAAATAAACCAATGAAGAAACATTACCTCAATGAGACTAATACAGCTATACAGAGTAAAAACTCTTGTGAAGGAAGGCGGATTCAGATCTGGACTTTTCTGTTCAAAAGTCTATGCCCTTTCTCAATAAAACAGGGGTTGGGGTGTGTGGTCTATGCTCTTTCCACAGTCATCTTGTTATTCAAGCTTATTTAAAGTTATTCAAAAACTTTCTTTACAGGAAAGGAAGCTGTGTGTGAACTCTGCAGAAATTCAGCTTTCACAAAAGTTGGTTATCTGCAGGCAGTGTGGGAAGGACACAGAAGGGCACTGGATTTGAATATTGGAAGATCCAGGCTTAAATCCTTCTTAGTAGCTCTGTAATCTTGGACCTGGTCCTTAACCATCATGAATCTCAGTTTTCTCATTAAAAAAATGGCGATATCTTTCACAGAGTTTTATGAGGATCAATGCAGAAATTGCTCAATAAACCTTCTCTCTATTGACGTTCTTATTCTCATATTCACCCTCACAATCAACCCAATTCTACTGGCAAGATTTACAATATTCTTTTTGTAAATCTAACTTACTGATCAAATATAAGGTATTATATTATGTACTAGGCTGCTATGTTAGGTCTGTTCCATAGATAGGGTCATTGAGAGTAATTATTATTTGTAAAGGCGTTTTCACTTTACAAATGTATAAACAACACCACGACTTCATAAGAAGCACAATATTTTGAGTTTTTAAATAAATTTAGAAACATCTTTCATAAGCAGCTATATTTATTCCTGAAAAACTATGAGGATGCATTTTTAAATTCATGGTTTTTCTTAACAGTTTAGAAATAGAAACATATTGTGGCATAACAGTAAAATTTAAAAGTTTTTTAAAATTGTGCTTTTTAAAAAATAAATGTGTATGACATGTGGGGACAGTATTCATTGGATAAGACACGATGAAACATGACTTGGGAAAATGATAGCAGGTACTCATTCGGTAATATGACATGATTACAAATAGAACCAAGTGAGTCCATTCCGTTGTTTTCTATTTAGTGGTTACTTATTCTGTCATCTATTAGCATTGATCATAAACTGTGTCACTTCCATAAAAGGTTCTCTATAAATTCAGAGGAACAAATAACACATCCACAAAGAAGGCTCGTTTATTCCACTCAGAGTCATCATGGATGTCACTTTTCTTTGACCATTTTATACAAAGTTGTCCATGGGAGGAAAAATCATTGACTGACTTGTGCATGTTTTGGCTCTATTCTGCAATATGTTGATCCTACTCTTTTATGTCTAATTCCCTCCCTCTCTCTGAAGTCTGGCTATCCAGGTTCACAGTCAACTCTTTCTTTTATGAGCCCGTGTGGCATGGTTATCTAAAATAGGCATTAGGCAGTCAGAATATAGTAGCTTGTATTGTTTTGCATCATTTTAATTATAAATTCTGACTCAACATCTATTCAATAGATGTGAGACTCTTATATCTGACATTTCTATGCAACCTTTGCCTCAACCCAACATTTGCTTTATTAGACAATCATACAAATCCTTGATGAGAATCATGAAAAATAGATGGTTAAGAAACCTTCCTGATGTTTTAATTCCTCCTTCCACCAGCAGACTAATTTCCTTAATGACTAATAATGGGAAGGATGTTTGCTTCCTCTAACCCCTCTGGGTTTAATACACTGATAGGCCAGAGAGGCATGTAAATCTCAGTAAGTCTCTCCACAGCTGACCTGACTTTCAGATTTGCCCTCTCACTCTATCTTTGTTCTACTATCAAGAATCATAGAGTGCCATCAGGCGGTGCAAGCTGAGTTCACTTGTTTTTGCACCCAACTCAGACATATGGTTAATCTTCCAAAACATAAAGTGAACATTCAATGGAATCTTAGCTGATATGAAAGAGTACAGAAGACACTTCACAACAGGTGGTAAGGAGATTTTATGGGTTGAAGGGGAAATACCCCATGTGTGTTGTCTGTAGCAGTGGAGAACCTGGTCAGAGATGGCAGCTTTGCAGCCCCTTCCCCTCCTAAGGCAGGGAACCCCCAGACCCAGGCCAGGAGCGACTTGGATATGCAAAGTTAGGGAGATCCCAGCTACAGAAACACAGCACACTCATAGCTGTAGCAGCCAATGCCAACCAGGAGAGTGCTACAGATAGAGAGAGAGGGTTTTATCTGCACCTGGGCTGTCTGGAGGAGGCAGGCCATGGCCAGCTGTGACTATGAGAGACTTTCAGCTTTTTGGAGAGGCAGTGTGTGAGGAAAGCCAGACAGTGAATCAGTGCTGCAGTGGGAGTGCCCGGAGAGACATTTTAAAAGGGGAGCTGAGGTGTGCTGGGCAGGGACCCCACATGCAGCTGCCCTGCCAGAAAGGGAAAGGATTGAGGGCGCGGTTTGCTCCCATTCAGTGCAGCTGGGCAGATTGATGAGAACAGTGCAAAGTGATGGGATTTACTGGCCCCAGCCCGGGGAGCTGGCAGGATGGAGGGTGTGCACAGTGTAGGACTCTGTCTGCTATGGGGGCAGTGGGCTGGGAACTAACTGGAAGGGTGGGGAGTGAGCACCTGAGATTATTTAAAGCCAGACAGAATTCCTTTCCCTGGCAGAGATGGAACCTCTGGGAAGGGAAGGTCGTACCCAGCCCCTACGTCTTGCAAGGTGCTGAGAAAGATCTGCAAAACAGGCAAATCAGGCTCAAGAACCCCTTGAAGGGTGCATTTCTGCAAGAGAAAGACTGCAAGAGGAATGACTAAAGGGCCCATTTTGAACCTCTTTCAAGAAGACAAAATATACTGGTTCCTAGCCTTATTCCACTGAGGCCAGCAAAGCAGGGAGATCGGAAATCGGTGCAGCAAGAGGGACTCAGGGCCGTTCCCAGCCTCAGCTCACACACAGAATTACCACCAGCACCAAGCAGGAAAGAGCTGAACCTCTTACATAGATTGGCCCCTCCCTTGAAACGTACAGCTAATTCTCAGAAACTGTACTTTATTGGAAATAAATTGGGACAGACCAACATGGTGCAGAGGCAGGGGGGACATACCCACAATTTTCCCAGAAGACTGAACAGTGCCTTCCAGGGGAGACTTAGGGGTCCCACCCTCCCAACTGCAACAGAAACTCCCTTTACAGACAGGTGAAGGTGATGCAGGTGGTGCCGCCAGACGTTGGATGACCCACCCAGGCCTGGAGCTGATAAAAGCCAGAGGCAGATCCAGAAAGAGAAGTCAGAGGGTGAACACCAAGTGGCTGAAATGAATTCACCTTGTTCTTCTTCTTTGTTTCAAATCTCATAGGTTATTCTCGTCCTGTCTTACTCCATTTTTTCTTGTTTCCTGCCCTATTTTTAATTAGGAATTTTATTTTTTTTCTTTTATAGTCTGAATTGTATTCCTTACTCTTATTATTTTCTCTCCCTTTATCTTCTCAAAATCATTTCCTTTACTGGAGACATTTCATATTCCCTTTTCTTATTTGTAGAATATTCTTTTTCTCTTTCCACCTTTTTAAATCTTTGATCACCTGTCATTTTTATTGACCCTGTTGTGGTTTTTCTGCAGTTTTGTTCTCTTTGGTTCACTACTTTTTATATTTTATTTCAAGCATCATATTATTTATTTAGCATCATTATATATAGATGCTAAAATCCTCAACAAAATATTGGCAAACCGCATCCAGCAATACTCTAAAAAGATCATACACCTTGACCAAGTGGGATTCATCCCAGGGATGCAAGGATAGTACAATATTCACAAATCAATAAATGTGATACATCACATAAACAAAATGAAAGAAAAATCACATGATCATAGCAATAGATGTGGAAAAAAGCATTTGATAAGGTATAGTACCCATTTATGATAAAAATACTCAGCAGAGTGGGAATAGAGGTAGCATTCCTCAACATAATAAAGGCCACATACAAGAAACCTACAGCCAACGTAATACTCAACAGACAAAAAGTAAAAGTTTTCTCCTTAAGATCAGGAATAAGACAAGAGTGTCTATGTTCTCCACGCTTATTCAACATAGTATTAGAAGTTCTAGCCACCATGATCAGACAAGAAAAAGAAGTAAAATAATCCAAATGGGAAAGGAGGAAGTAAAACTATCATTATTTTCAGACAACATAATAGTGCACATAGAAAAACCTATACTATCCACCAAAAAACTACTTGCCCTAAAAAGTGAATTCCGCAAAATAGTAGCATACAAAGTCAATATTCAGAAATCAATGGGATTGTCTACACCAAGAATGAAATATCAGAAAGAGAAACTAGGGCGGGGGAATCCCATTTACTGTAGCAACAAGAAAAATAAAGTACCCAGGAATAAACCTAACCAAGGAGGTAAAAGACCTGTACTTGGAAAATTACAGAACACTGAAGAAAGAAATTAAGGAAGATGCAGATAAATGGAAACATATATCATGTTTATGGATTGGAAGAATTAACATTGTTAAAATGTCCATACTATCCAAAGTAATGCATAGATTCAATGCAATTCTTATTAAAATACTAGTAGCATATTTCACAGATCTGGAACAAATATTTCAAAAATTTATATGGAACTAAGAAAAGACCCTGAATAGCCTTAGCAATCTTAAGAAGAATAAAGAAGGAGGGATCACAATATCCAATATCAAACTATACTATAAGCCACTGTAATCAAAACAGGCTCCTACTGGCATAAGAACGGACACATAGATCAATGGGACAGAATCAAGAACCCAGAAATAAACCCATGTGTAGATGGTCAGTTCATTTTTGACAAAGGGAGAAAGAGGACCCAAAGGAGTAAAGACAGTTTCTTCAATAAATAGTGTTGGGAGGACTGGACTGGTACATGCAAAAAAAAAAAAAAAAAAAGAAACTAGACCATCGACTTATACCATGCACCAGAATAAACTCAAACTGGATAAAAGACTTAAACATAAGTTGTGATACCATAAAAGTCCTACAAGAAAACATAGGCATGGAAAACTTCACATATTCTATGTAGCAATATTTCTGCTGATATATCATCTCCTAAGGCAAGGGAAATAAAGGAAAAAATAAACAAATGGGACTAACTCAAACTTAAAAACTTCTGCAGGGCTAAAGAAGCCATCATCAAAATGAAAAGGGTGCTGACTGTACTGGAGAACGTGTTTGCCAATTATATATATTGCACAAGAGTTTAATCTCCAAAATACATAAAGAACACATACAACTCAACATCAGGAAGACAAACAATCCAATTAAAAAATGGTCAAAGGATCTGAATAGATACTTCTCCAAGAAGGACATTCAGATGGCCTGTAGACATATGAAAAGATTCTCAACATCACTAGCCATCAGAGAGATGCAAATTAAAACCCCAATGAGTTATCTCCTCACACCTGTCAGAATGGCCAACATTAATACGTTAACAAACAAATACTGGATAGGATGTGGAGAAAAGGGAACCCTAGTGCACTGTTGGTGGGAATGCAGACTAGTACAACCACTATGGAAAACAGTATGGAATTTCTTTAAAAAAATAAATATGGAACTGCCTTTTGAGCCAGCAATTCCACTGCTGGCAATATACCCTAAGAATCCTGAAATACCAATCCTAAAGGACCTATGCACCTCAATGTTCGTAGCAGTGTTATTTACAATAGCCAAGTGCTAGAAACAGCCTAAGAGCCCTTCAGTAAATAAGTGGATCAAAAAACTGTGGTGCATTTACACAATGGAATACTCTGCAGCAGAAAGAAAGAACTCCTACCTTTCGTGACTGCATGGATGGAACTAGAGAATATTATGTTAAATAAAATAAGCCAGTTGGTGAAAGACAAATTCCGTATGATCTAACCTATACGAGGAATCTAATGAACGAAATAGAAGCACAGGCATGGAAACAGGGACCAGACTGAAAGCTACCAGAGGGGGGAAGGGGATCATAGTGGAAAGAAGAGGAAGGAACTAGACAAAGAACATGTGTGAATGACCCACAGACATGGAAAATAGTGTGGGCACTGACTGTGGGAGTGGTGTGTGGGATGGGTGGAGAGGGGCAAAGGAAGAAAATTTGGGAAAATTGCAATAGAATAACAATAAAAAATGATTTAATAATAAACAAAGAATCATAAACTGTCATCAGTCCCTTGCATCCCCTTGCTCCTTAGTGAGTGACATCCTTAGTTTTCAGTTTGAATAACCCTGAAAGCATATGAATTTCCCTATTGAAAGCACTGGTGAGGTCTTCCTAGGCTAGCCTTGCTCTAGTGTTGTTAGCATGTTATTAACTCTGGAATTACAAAACTTCAAACTCCCCCAAATCAAAGGAAAACTCTGACCCTGGGCCTGGCTGTAATGATACTTTGCAAAGACTCTCATTCTTCTCTTGACATGTAAAGTGGGAACGAACACAGGGAGCCTAGCACACCTTTCTTGGATTTTTAAGTAATTACATCTCAAGGGTTGGATATGTAAGACCTACTTTCATTGTATTTCCTAGCAATGCAAATTTGAACAAGAAGCCCAAATTGGGCTAAACATGCTGGTTTTAGCTGAGTCCTTGTTTCTGTTTCTGAGTTGTTGAAACTTGTATTCTAATTTAGTTCTAGCTTTCTGGTAAGACTGTTCTGGAAGGTACTAGGGCTGCCCCAGAGGGCACTGGTCTTGCTATGTGCTCTGCAACCAATGGGCTCTTTGGCCAAATCAGTGAGGGAAACACTGCACTACTGCCCTTCATAAACATTCATAATGAGTATTAGTACATTAAAATATATATTTAACTTTGTGCAAAAAATGCTTTCTTTCATAATGTGAATTCCCTCTAGTTTCAGCTTTCTAAAGTTAACACTTTGTAAAATGCTGTTTGAGGTCATATAATGTACCCTTTACTGTTATACATATAAAAAGGTATTTCTTAGATGCTTAAAGGGGATTTTACCCTCATGTGACCCTTATACTCAGCCACTAATTTCTTTAATAATTTAGGGGACTTGGATGGATTGGGAATGACTCAAATTTGTATTCGCTCAAATGAAATATAGATTAAGAAGACTGCTTTCTTATGGGCCATTTCTCCAGAGACAGTTGCCTGAATTAAGAAATAAAATGTCAGGTCAAACTCATTTCTTATTACATTCTAGCAATCTAAATGGCAGCCATTGAGATTAGTCCAGAGGGGTTACATTTACAAAGGAACAGGCTTATTGACTACTTAAAATCAATACTTCTTTGCATCCCTTTAACTTTTAGAGGAATATATTTTACTGAATTAAAGATGTCATTTCTCTTTAAAAAAATATTTTTGGACTTCGATGTGGCTAACCTGGTGGTGGAGTGTAGGAAGTCTGTTACATGTATGCCTGTGTGCACACACACCCTGTATAATTTTGTCCCAGTGACTGATCTCTCTATAACCAGCGGCTTCTCGAAGCAAAACAGCACTATTTGGTAGGAAAAGAATAATACATAAATAAATCATTACCCCCTACCCCAAGAAACATAGTCATACAGAGAAATAGCTCTCTAATTCTTGTATTTACTTACTAAAAGAAAAGGTTACCTAAGTACACTGCTAAGCTTTCTCACATACACAGGCATAAACAGGGTCTGGCAGAAGTGAAGCTTGCTTGAGTGTGGTTGGTGGTGTCTTTCATGAGAAACACAGCAATTTGAATATGTCACCTAAAATGTCATATGGTGTGCTTGAGTGTTGTATTGTTATGTTACAAAATTACATGCTTACGACTTTGTAATAAAAAATTGTGTAATAAAAAGGGGCGTTATGCCAACAGTTTCTGCATTTAGGTAGAATAAACAAATATTGCTTGCACGTTAAAAAGAATTAAGAGTCAAAGGGGAAAATGTTAAATAATGAAGTACATTGAAACTAAAGATAAAAATAATGTAAGCAAATTTTTAAATTAATTAGATGAACAACAGATTACATTGTTATGTTCTAAGACCTAGTAATTGTGAAAAATATTTATGGTCTTTATATTACACAGAGATGTCTGAAGTAAAACGCTGCCTTTTGCAAATATTTAAGTTTATCTTAGTCTTATATGAATTTAAGAAGAAATAGATATTGGACAGCATTAATTTAGTCTTAACATTGGTGGTGTATCATAACATCTTGTCATTTGGAATAGTGTATCTATGGAGCAACATTTTTACATAAATATTTCTACTAATTTAACAATTTAAAAATTCTACAAAAAGTTTAAGAATAGGTTATTTGTCTAAATATTGGCCCACATCCCATGTAATAACATGCTTAATGTAAATGCAAAATGTATTTGGCTATTGAAATTGTATTTAAATTGTAAGCTGAGGAGATGTGTTCATGACACAAACGACTCGGTGCCAAGGTCCCTACTCACCTGTGTCATCAGAACTTTTTCTCTCTTGTGTACTGTGGACCTGATTACTGACAGACACAGAGCAAAATGACACATCATTGCATTATCAACTATCTGAAATATTTAATTCAATATTCAATATTCAATTCAATATTTAAATAACTTGCAAGATTACAATTCAAATGACACAACAGTGCTGCTCAATTTAAACTTACATTTTCTGTAGAGCTGAAAAGATTAAATTTGAATAATTAATTTTAATGTTTTCATTTACATGTGGTGCATTAAAATTTTACTTGTTCTGAGCCTTTAATGATGGACTATAACCCAATTTCCAGGATTTAGAGATTATTTCTGCACAGATTAGCCTTGCTGTTTGTATCTTGCAAACCTTCTAAGAAGTATGCAAAATTTTGTAACTATACTTCACTCTTAATTGGGCTGACTCAGGCATGCTATAACTAAGCAGACACTTCATGGTATGCTATTCACAATGACACCATAGCTATTTTCTGGAAAATATGCTTTGTTATTAATTTTCATCTACTTTTTCATACACAATAGAGTCTTTTAACATTATTTTCAATAGCATCCTTAAAATTGAACACCATTTAACAAAGCCACAAAAAATGTTTTAATATACTTTCTTTAGCATCAGTGTTTTATTTGCTTTTCCTTCTGTCCTGTAATACCTCAAGTTTTCGATCACTTACTTATTCACTTAATCAACTGTGTGCTGAGCATGCACCATGTATAAGGCCTGGGGCCAGGTGGTTTTTAAGATCTAGGTGTCTACGTCCATAACCCGGTCACCTTGCAGTGGACTCTGCTGCAAGGGTGACATGATACTTGGCAGCTGGAAAAACCTGGACTAGAAAGAAAGAAGACTGAACAGAGAGTCAGACTCTCTGGGTTTCAATCCTGAATCTGCTACTTTCTAGCTGTGTGACACTTTGAGCTCTAAGTAGCAGAAAAAGTCAATTCATAATGGCTTAAATATTTAGTGAAATTTATTATTTCACATAATATGATGTCTCAAAATAGGGTAGCTCCAGGGTTGGCTAATTAAGGGACTTGTTAGTATACCCGACTATGTAAGTTCTTCCCAGTTTTTCACACTACCATCTTCAAAATATTGATTCTGTCCCTCCAACTGGGTTCCTTCGGTACTGCAATCACATGCAGTATTGCAGATCAATGCAATGACAGTCAACATTCAGCATTCAGCACAACCACATTGAACTAGAGAAGAGGAGTTGTCCCTTCTTTTATAACTATACACAAAAAACTGGGCTTTTGCCACCCTGAATTTATTATGTGTCCCTTGCGTTTTTTGTCACTTCACTCAAACTGGGTTAATCAGTTTCTCAGAGGATCTGAGCAATGGCTCATGATTTTGAACTCACTACCTAACGATGACATAAATTTGACTCCATGAGAAATCCTAGTACCTTGACACTTAAAGTGTCAACCCTGGACCATCCACATTGGTATCACCTGAGAGCTGGTTAGAAATGCAGAATATCTGGCCTCACTTCAAGACATACTGATTCAGAGTCTGCATTTTAACAAGATGTCTAGGTGATTCATGGGCATACTAAATTTTGCAAGTCATCACTCTTGTAGAATATGATTTCTGTTTTTACCCCAACAGATGTTTTGAATCCAAATATTTCATTAAGATTATGCTAACGCTGATGCTTTCACATGAAAGCATTTGCTGAGGTAAATTGCATTGAGCCAATTTAATTATTTAATCAATTTCTTTTCAGAAAGAATGTTTCTTTCTTTTTTGTTATTTTATTGTATCAATTCTTCTCTCAGTAAATTTTACAACAAAAATTCATTTCACTTGTTTTTTCATATAAAATTATAGTGTTTTAGTATTTAATCTGCTTCTACTGTGTCTTCTTTTTTTTTTTTTTTTGAGGGGGGAACATTTCTACTAAATCCAATTATTCTGCCTTAAATTGAGCAGTTTTAACTTTTTAAAAAATCCTTATCCAAGGATATGATATAGAGGAGGAGGAGGAAGTGGAAGAGGAGGAGAGAGGCATTGACTGGTTGCCTCCTGTATGTGCCCTGGCGCCCCAACTGGAGATCAAATCCACAACCTAGGTATATGACCTGACTTGGAATTGAACCCACAACCTTTTGGTTATGGGAGGATGCTCCAACATACTGGAACATCCTGCCAGTGGTAGGCTGCATCATTTAAAGTCTACAAACTCAAAAGCAGGGACACTCTCATAGGTCACTCTATCCATCTCACTCCATACTGATTAGAAAATTTATGAAGCATTGTGTTCATTTATGGGGACCACTTTTTAAAAGAGCTATTAAAGACTGCACACGGAGAAAGACAAATGAGTTTGCTGAGGTATCATAATCTATTTACAATATAAAGGTTACAAAGTGGCTAGAAACTCAGAGAAGCTTCTTCTTCTTTTCTTTAAGAAAGATAAATTTAATAATTTAAATAATCCAGCAATGAGTTTAATAATCCAAGGATGAGTTCCCTATAATCCGACTTATAGAGGTTCAGGTTCAATGCTCATACATCTATAAAGACTATATTGAAAGGAATCTGAACATTGAGTCTGACACATTGAGTCTGATTTTTGATTTAGATAATCTTAAAATTCCCTTTTAAATCTATAATGTGATTACTAGGAAAAACAATGTATTCAGTGGACAAACAGTTGATGGTATAAAGGTGTTAGTGTTTTTCTTTTTTGTTTATTTTTAAAATGTATGTGACATGCTTTATAATTACACACATATTTGCATATCTAAATGTAAGTAATAATTTTCTTTAAAGTACTAATTACATATCTTAGAAAGTTCAAACCATTTATCTCCATTTTTTCTTTTCAATCTTGTAACCTCTACTTTATAAATATCAAAATGAGCTTAAATGGCTTTCCTTAAGTAAGAGATGCATCAGGAGTGGTTCTAAAGATATCTATGAAGCAAAGTGATTTTCCAAAATTTAGCTGAGATAACAAAAGAACACGCATATGAGATTTTTATTTATTCTTAGGTCCATATTTATATATTTATAATATAAAGAAGGTTTAAAGAATATTAATTTAAACATATATCTTGAAGCACTATATCTTGCATTTTGTAGCGTATATCTAAGAGATTATGCTACAATGTTGTGATTTTCAGCTTCTAGGATTTGGTTTTACTACGAACTATGAAGCATTTTATGTCCTTTCCAGATTATATCCGTAAAGAAACACTAGAGTACCACTTCCAATTTCCGGAGCAGGAGCATCAGAGGAGACCTGACAACTGGGGAGCGGCCAGGAGTACGAGCTGCGCCAGCCTGCTCCTCGCTGCTCACGACTGTGTGTTCCTCGAGCTCCTCACACAGCCCCAAAGATGAGACTTTCAGGTCTAGTCACTTCAATGAACTCCTGTCACAGGTTGCCCAGATTCAGTAATAGTTTTCTAGAGCCGCTATGACAAAGTACCACAGACTAGTTGGCATAAAAAACAGAAATTTATTTTTTCTTATTTCTAGAGGGTATAAGTCTGAGATCAAGATGTCATCAGATGGCTGACTTTCTCTGTATCTTCAAGTGGCTTACCTTCTGTGTGTGTCTGGGCCCTAATCTCCTTGCCTTATAAAGACACCAAGGGTATTGGATCAGTGCTCACATAGGTGGCCTCATTTCACTTTAGAGACCCTATCTCCAAATCCAGTCACATTCTAAAGTGGTGAACATTAGAACTCCAACATATGAATTCGGGGATGGGGACACAATTCAGCCCACAACAATAATTTTAAAAAGTGATTTGTTTTACATGAAATACTTGTTTGACACCTTATTGTCAAGTTTTGATGGGCTGTGTTTGCATTAAGGAATTTTGCTAAATTAAAGTAGATAAATAACTTCTATTTTAACAAACTATTTTGGGGCAAAAGTCTGGAAACTATTTTGGAATTGTGGTTTAGTTGGTAACTCTACTCATTCACTATTTATTACCAGACAAACTCTAACTAAGGAAGACACAAAAGCCTTTTCAAAAACTTAAATTATTACAGAGGGACTCAAGTTCTAATTTCAGGTTTGTTGGACATATTAACATAATATCTCATTGAAGTTTGTTAACATGCCCCTTGAACCATAATAAAGAGAAGTGCAAAGTAGTATTTGAAAAGCATACTTGTTCTTTACATATGAAGAAATAAATGTTTTCTTTTCTTATGAAAGAGCTTCTCAGAGAAGAATTCATATAAGATTGCTAAATGGTTTTTCTATTTAATTAAAAATAGAGTTTTATCTGAAATGGATTAAATACAACTACCGTTTAATTAAACCAAAAACCTTTAAGAGGATCAAGCCAATAACATCAATTAACATTCTGTTCTATATTGAACATAATTAGGAAGGCAATTCTTGTAATTCACTGGCATAACCTTTAAAATATGCTTGGCCTTTATAACTTATCTGTGTGGCATTTCCTTAGCAATACAAACAGTTCAAAAGAAAAACTATATATTGAGTTTAACATTAGTACTAATTTTAAAATTAAAATTATCAAAAAGAACTAATATAGAACTTATTTGACAATTGGTACTTCTCATTAACTTGAAAATTCTGCATGAAAAATACACTCTTCTTGGGGAAAATGGAGTATTAAATTAGATTAGGGAACTGGAATATTGAGCAAATATAAGAGAAATTTGAGTCCACACTTTCTTTTTTAAAAACTGCATAGTTTTAAGTCAGGGTTTTTGAAATATTTGCTTTAAATTTCTGTGTCACACAGATTATGTAGACATAGCAAAATTTTATTAATGCCAATAACAATTTGAAAAGAAAGCTTGCATTTTCATGTAGTCTTAAACTAACCAGGGAAATTTCCAGAAAGAAAAATAAAACATATCAAAGTAAACTCTGATCACTGCAGCTTTGTGATCTAATGATTATTGATGGGAATTCTAAGCTATGCCCTACATTTTAATATATAAGGTCCACTGAGCCAGGAATGTGTCCAGCCAGATAATAGGAAAAATAGAGACATTTATTGAAGAAGATGCAAAATACAAGAAACATTGTACATAGGACAATGACACCTTAGTCCCCTTCAAAGTAGGCCCTTTGGGACCTCACAAAGTTTTCCCAGTTGCCATCAGCTGCCCCAACATATTTTCTTGAATCTCATTAACAGTCTGAAATCTCTTCCCTTTCAAAGGTTATTTTAGTGGGGAAAAGCTAGAAGTTACAGGGTGCCAAATCTGGGTTGTAGGGGGACTGAGTCACCTGGGGGACCTGATGTTTTGCCAGAAACTCTGCATGAGATGTGATGCATGAGCATGTGCATTGTCATGATGAGGTTGCCAATCATCAGTTGCCCATAGCTGTGGCCTTCTGAATCACTAGAATATTTTCTGTGGAGGAATGTTCAAGCTTAATGCAAAACTAGATGCAGATTCATTGCTCAACTTACTCAGTCATTTTGAATGTGATGGCCACACAGTATACATGCTCACTCTATGACATTTACTGTGCACTGACTCGTACAATAAAGTTGTCCTTGTTCACACACGCACGTTCCAGTCCACTCGCCTTGGCTACCAGGTTACATAGATGTCACACAATCCATTCTTCTTATAGTAACAATGGTTAGACTTTTTCATATACATATACACACATATATATTATATACATATATCAAATATATGTGACACTCTTTGCTGCCAAATATACGCAGTTATATTTCTCCCATCAAGTATATTTTGAAGCGGTCTAAGAAAACTAGGTGAGTGGTTGAGAAGATGCTTGAGTGTAACATTCAACAACACTCAGGTGGACTAAAGGAACATTCAGAGGAGTCTGGTCTTGGGCATGCTCACTGGGGAAGGCCAAGCCAACAGACATGGTAGAGCTTCCGAGCTTTCAGGTTAAAAGAGCTTCTTGGTTCTAAAGATCTTTATTTTCAGGTCTTGTAGGGCATCAGCCCCAGCGTATTTACCCATCATAGACTTGCTAGAAGTTTACCCTCTGGCCCTTTTTATACAGCTTGCTTCTCTGATCCATTATTGCAAAGGATACTTCTCTGGAGAGAGAACTTCCAACTCCTACACTTTCTTTACTATTTCCTGATTGCACTGCTTTGTTCCTTGCTATTTTGGTAATTCATTTCAACTTGACTATTTCCTGACCAAAATCCAATTTTGTACATGAAAAACCTAATTACTTGACTAATAAGAATTAGTAGCTTATTTTCTTATCTTTTCCATACTTTCTTATAGTTTTTCTTCTGTATTATTTTAAAATTGAACTACAGAAACCTGTAAGATATATATGTGTGCATATATATATATGTGTGTGTGTGTGTGTGTGTGTGTGTGTGTGTGTATAAATAATCCAAATAAAATATAACCAGTTGCCATGTAACACCTAGGGAAGTAAGTTTTGAGAAAAATGCAAGGAATCTGGTGTGTCTCAGGTTCTGGGAGACTTTCCTGTGAACCAGCAGCTACCTATGGGCCACTCTGCTCTCTGTGGGATACACTAGCTAAGTGATCTGGACTCTGATTTGTATTAGAACTCCATTTTAACATGGTAGCCTTACAAAAGAGTCTATTCTCTTAAACACCACAGCTATTTTCCTGACACAGGCACAAAAGTTCCCTCTCTCCCTGCATGTCCTACGTGGAGGGGGGACTCTTAAGTGAGGGAAGAAGGGGCACTGGCTGTCTGGTGTCCACTGCAACCAGAAAGAATGCAGGGCAAGTTTCTGCACCCGCTGGAAAGATGCCAGACTCCACCATTAGACACAGAAGCTGAGTGTAGCTACCGCCTGGAAGTAGAAAACCAGAAACTTGACAGATAGTTAAAAAGGCTTCAGCATTTAAATTTACTCATTTAAAAAGAGTAATTGGTTATGTATTTGCTAAATGGCTGAATCAATTTTACTAAAATTAGAAGAGCTGCACAGCGCAGGTGCATGGTTATGCTCTCCATTAAACACAAACACAGATGCAGGCAACAAAATTAGATGTAATCATTTCATTGAGAAAAGAATGGCACTTGTTTCCCATTCTTCATTTTTGATTAAAAAAATTAAGCTAAGCTTTGGTTTTTCTCCAAGACCAAAAGATATGCTGTCCTCAGTGTTTTAGATTTTTTTTTTCACATTTTAGTGGGAATTAGAGATCAGGTCATGCTAGAAGTCATGGAGAGAAATTTTATCAGCCACAGGCGAGGCCTCCTTTAGGAGGTGCAGTCATGGTAACCATTTCCATGTCATAATCGACTTCACATGGTAGGCACCACAAAAAGAAAATATGCCTTCCATCAGCCTAGAGTGGCCCTTGCTATAATTTGGCTACTGCATCCACAAGGAGAAAAAGGCATTGCTTATGTGCCAGGCAGTATGGTAACAACTTTCATGGATACCCTCTTATTTAACCTTCACAAAAATCCTTGGAGGTAGGGTCGGCATCATTTTGAAGATGAGAAACCCAGGGATGGTGAATTCATTTGTCCCGCTGATAAAGACAGTAATAAGCAGAGCTAGTCTGAACCACAGTCATTGGAATTTATTCTGGTATTTTTATCTCCTCACAGTCAGTAAATCCTCCAAAGACACAGCCTTCGGCAGCTTTAGTCAGGCTGACCACTTCGCTGGTACCAAGTCCCGCCTTGTAAATCCCATAGGTCTGAGACAATGACCCTTCTCACTACTTGAGCTTTTGAAAGACAGATGTCATAGTGATTTATTTTCTAATTTTCTGTGATGTTGCTTTTTTATCATAGACTGCTAGACCGTACTGTTTCTTAAATTGGGCTTTTGAAATTAGAATAAATTTCTCAAGTCATTATGACCTTAAGAATAATTAAACTGAATCCCACATGAGAATTCTCACTCCTATTAGTTGTAGGTAAAAATAATTTATTTGAGCATATGTATAAATAAAGCTTTTTATTCTAGATTTGAATAAACTTTAGGGGCAATAAGGAGTAAAGTTCATCCTCATGTGTTGGTATAATAAGTACATTTCAGCAAGTCCTGTTGATTAATTTAGCTTTCTCATGCTAGAATTGTAATTTCATTTCCCTAATTTGCAGTTCTTATTATAGAAATTTTTCAGTTTTAATATTAAATATGTTTTTAACTTTTCCTAGCTAGAGAATTAAAAAGTAAATACACATATTTTAAATGATGATGATCCCCTAGAATTTAATTCATTATAAATATTTATGTGAATACTTCTTGAAATGGGGTCATTCCTTGGTACAATTATTCCATTAAACATCCCAAATTTCATCTTACTATTATGCTATCACTTTATTTAAAATTTTATGCAGAGAATGTATTGGGTAATGTACTTAAAGTTTCAATAACATTGCCAGGAACTTAATTTTTTCTCAGTTTCTCAGATATGCCATGCTTTTTTTTTTCTTTTTCCTTTTTTTTCAATTTCAAGGACTACACATACTGTTCTTTCTAAAATATTATTTATACTCCACCTCCCTACTCCTATTTGCAGACACAACTGACACTTTCTTATATTCTAGGTCTCTGCTAAAATATCAATTTCACAGGGTGACTTGCCTGATCCCTAGATCAGATCTCTACTATATGTTTTAACATAGTCTTCTATTTTCCTAGAATATTCATCTTTTGTTTCTTTTATTTCTTGTTTATAGCTCTGTCTTTTTGAGTTATAAACTTCATAAGGAACATGTCTTCTTTACCTCTGAATCCCCAAAGGGTAGACTTAGAATTCATTCAATAAATATCTGTAGAACGAGTAGGTGATACTGAGTAATATTGTAGAAATGTGCACATTTGGTTTAAAAATCTCATAGGATATAGCATGATGAGGATAATTGAAATGAAAACCAGTGTTCATTCTTTGTTCCATTCCCCTCTGAGTAACCTGAATTGAAGGTTCTACATGATGATGTTAAACATCCAGGATGCCCGTATCTCCTAGGGATGGTAACGGGGAACACACATGTGTCTGTTGTGTAGGCATGTGTAGATTCAGTGCAGTCACATCTGTACTTCTGCCAGGAGAATCATTCAGAGTTCTGTCTGGCCGGCTAGGATCTTAAAGCACAACCGTAGGCACCATATACTCTCTGGATACCCAGCAGGGATCAGTAAGAAACACAGGCATTTATAGTTCCATTTGTGTGATTATATTCCATCTACTTTGAAAATAAGGAGACAGGGCTCCAGAAAAGGCAGATAATCTGCCCAGGGGTTTATTAAGTAAGTAGCACAAACAAAAACTCTATTTCTTTGAACATTTTAAGGTTAGTCTTTCTAAACACTTCATTTTAACACATTTCTTTGGAGTCTGATACCTTGCTTCCTAGGCCAACACATTTAGACAGGTAGGTATTTTAAGGAATCCTGAACTGTGCATTGATGCAGAGGTGATTCTAAGAGCCACTGAGGGACTTGAATTTTAGTAAAATGAAATTGCAAAGTTGTGAAACCTGAGTTCTGTGTGAGAACTTTTTCGTATTTAGAGCTGTTTAAGAGCTAACACAATTTCTTCACTCATGTTAAACTGCTTCTTTCTCATTCGGATTTTTAGTCTCTGCTTTTCATTGTAAGACCAATGTATCTGACAGAGAAGTTGGGCTAAGCCAAACTTGTATGGCCTGCTTTCACCGGCTCCCCTAGCTGAACCCTACCACATTGAAAAAGAGTAAATCTAACTTAAAGTAGGAGGCTTCTCTTCTCATCCATCATGTCACCTCGGGTTTGCAGTGCGTCACTGTACAGTGTGTGTCCTGCACAGGGTACTCAGCTGAAACGGTGAGGCAACTGAAAATCTTCCTGGGTTTCACTCACTTAAAGCCCTGGAATCCCTGGTCTACTCAGTGGCGGGGGATGGGTCTCTTTTGCACACATGCACCCTGTGGGCATGCAGTGGCCCAAGGTCACTCTTGTTCTGGGTCTCTGATGTTCCCTTTTCTCTCCCCACTGGGCTCTGATTGTGTCCCCAAGTGTCAGCCCCAGAGTCAGGCTAGCTCTATTAAGCTTCTGTATCACTCACTCTTGAAACTATAATTAGTTCTGCTCTTCAAACTGTGGTTCCACAGCTGAGCTTCTGCTCAGGATATATCTCTCCTAGTGAATATTTACTTTTACTAGCCTTGAACTACAAAATTGCCACCAATGGTATTCTACTCAATGGGCCCACTCTTCGCTAGTACCCGAGCTATTGTTTGTGCATGTGTGTGTATATACTGTCATCGCAGTTACTGCCTGATCCTTAAGTTTACTTTAGCAGTGCTTTGCTTTCTTCCTTACCTGACGCTTCATTTTCCAGCAAGCCCCAGCGCAAGCCCCCAGCTTCAGCTCCTTAGCCATTTAACACCTCTACCTCTCTCTCTGCCCCATGTTTTAAAATAGGACAGAATGACAAAGCACATTATGAATTAAAGAGCTTTGTTTCTCTAGGTCCTACTTCAAGACTGGACTAAAGCTGGGGGAAGACAATTTCTCCTTGGAGGTTCTTATTTTAAAATCAAATGAGACAGTATCCTTTTGGTCATATTGAGGAAACTGTCTTTTAGGCGTCTATTGGTAACATATCAAATAACAATTTTCAATTAAAAAGACAAAAGAGAGTGGTGTATTTTGGTAAATGAAAGGACATATGCCTCACTTAGGCCATTCAAATTAAACGTTTAAAAATCATCCAGTGGTATCTGATAAAAACCTGGCCTGAGTGTGAATCAGCTCACTGGTGCTGGTCTCCATCATCTGCTGAAGCATTCTTTGCAAAGGTAGATAATTCTGTGCAATCGTTACTGTTAGTAATACAAAATATTTGCTTTCTCACCCAGTTCCTATCAATTCCACTTCAATGACACATATCTCCTTCTGAGTGAGGTCCAGAGTAGCATTGCTATAATTATCACTATCATCATTCTCCTTATCATTAGCTATTTAATGAAGGTTCACCATGAACATAGCATTTTGCTGAGTGCTACACCTGCATTATATAAGATAAAGCTTAGAACAGCCCTATAAATTAGTAAATATTATTATTCTTATTTTATACATTCTCTACCCTCTGGCTTCCAGACATTTAAAGAATATGCTGGTTGAGTTCCTTTTGGCTTCAGGAGATTGCTGAAGCTGTCAGATGAATTTACATGGCAGAGACACACTCCTGTGCCTAGTTTTATAATGTAAATCATGCCCCACTATCAGCTTTTTCTGTTTCTAAAATCTTCCCCTCAGAACAGAAACATCACTTTGCTCACATTCATTGGCCAAGCTAAGTCACATGGCAAAGCATGAAGTCAGTTGGTCAGAAGGTTTAGCCTCTCTCAGAAAGAAAAGCTGTAAGGAGAAGCAGCAGCGGACCTCTTGAACAATTATATAATCTTCCATACTTAATTTCTTTAATGTGTATAATGCCTCATATCACACATCAGCTAGAGTCGGTACTTTGTAGTCTAAAATTTTATAATTCAACTTCCATGTAAAAAACAAACTATAATTTAACATACTGATATATGTCTCACCTTCTTGACACATTATTATCCTAATATTGTTATGACAGGATTGGAACTTGAAGGTCATGGAAAGAGCTGTCTTCTAATCAGCATTAATTGGCCAGTTTAATGCTATTGTTTGTTTTCCAATGTTCTTTGTGATTTTTTGTGTATTTGGTTGTGGCAGAAAAATAATAAGCATGATTTATTTGACTTTTACTAGAAACATAACTGTTCTTTCTAGTCTATATTAGAGATACTGAAAAGTAGGTAAACTTTTCAAGATCACAAAGGAATACTGAGAATTGAGATAGATTTCTCTAATATGATTTGCATTTATTTGATCCATTAAAAAACTATTTTGGAAATGAATATATTTATGCTCCATATAAACAGAATTTAGTACATTAAAAAATAACTTGAAGAGTAAAAGTTCCCGAAGAGATTCTATGCTTTCTATATTTAAGCCTGATTAGCATTTTAATTCATTATATTTTAATAGTTAGAATTTTTAAGTGCCATATATTTATCAGCATTTTTTCTGAGTCCTGAATAATAGGCAGAATACTGTTATCTACTATTGTGTTCATATAAATCTCTAGGGACCAAAAAACCCCCCACAAACAAACAAACAAAAACAAACTTAAATACTCAGTGGGGAGATTTTTATAAACCTTAACATCCTTAATTATTGATTTTTCTTAAATATTTGGCATCCTCCACTTTTTGTTGGTTAACATGACCTGACAGATGGAAAAAAAAAGTGGTCTATTAATGTGCACAGTAAACTCAAACGACAGCAAAACTCTGGGTTCTCTTCTCCACTTTCTGCTCTGGGGTAGCTCTCCCCGTGTGGCAGGCTGGGGCCAGTCTGCAACCACTTTGTTTCCTAATTTTATACCTGAGAAGTGGCTCCAATGAGATGCTGTTTCCAAGTGGCCAGAAATTTTTGGTCTCTCCTTCAGCTCTTCACAAATCCTCTCTAAATAATCAATTTATCATAAATTACGGTGTACTTGCTCTCCAAGTATAGGCTTAAAGGTATGTCTCCTACTTCTGCCTCTACCTTTTCCATGGCAATTCCAACAGATGTTTCCCTTTTACAGGGAAGTTCTGGACTGTCCCCTGAAGACCTCAGCTGTGGTGAGTGAGTGATTGCAGGACTATGTTGGCAGCTCCTACTACAAATACGCGGTTAGACCAGGATAGCTCCCCAAAGGGAGTGACGTTCCAGAAGAAGGAAAGCTGAGCTGATAAAACAGTGAATAATCTCACAGCAGCAGTGGTGGGAGAGGAGTTTCATAGAATTTTTTAGATAGTTAAGTAGCGTTCTGAAAAAATCCAGGAGTCTAGGTAACATTTGCAATATGTGAAATAATCTGACTCAGAGCTAGAAACACGAAGTGACCTGTGTTTCCTCCTTCACTTTGTCTTCTGATGAAATATAATACAGCTATAGAATGTGAGATCAAAATCGGGTCTAGTACTACTCATCTCTACAGTTTGTGTTTTAATGCTGAGAAAAAGGTAGGGAAGTAAACCCACATGGGGCACTTACTCTGTTCCAGTACCTTGAAAAATGTTTTATATGCATGATCACATTCAATTTCCTAACAGGTCTGTGGAATGGGCATTTATTACACGTCCCAGATGAAGAAACTTACACTCAGGAGGAAAATGCCACTTTCAATGTCATACCGCTAGTACGTTCGGGGAATCGAGATCTGAGTTCAGATCCTAGAGACTGCAGTATTTTTACATAATATGAATTCACTGAGCCAAAATCTTTGAAGGCTTTAAAGGCCAGCTATTGGCAATTTCTACAAATTGTAGATACAATATCCTAAATGTCACTAAGAGTCATCCAAGGACTTTTCTATCAACTTCCACCCATTCCCATGATGGAAAATATAATACCAAGTTGCCATACATTGAAAGAGACTGACTTCCACAGTTTATCACCCAGCTCTATGTGTGGTTCCCAAAGGGTTCATCTTGTCTTCAGAAGTTCACTATGCACAGATGAACCAGAAAGAAGAATCACTTCTTTTCCCAAGAACAAAATAAGAATTAATAACATTGAAGTGGAGGTCAATTTAAGCAAATTTGTTTCAAAATTTATAATAAACTATTGGTTTTCCAATATCTATTCATCTGGAATATAGGTATAGTACAAAGCAGTCACAAATAAACAATTTAGTAAAGATATTATCAGTTAACTAAATCATCACTATGTCAGCATGGTAACTTAGTTTAACTAAAGATTTGAGGGGGGAAATGCATGAGATGGGGTGAAAATAGGGTTGCTGTATCTAACAAAGTAAAACACAGGATGCCCGGTTAAGTATTAACTTCAGATAAACAACATTATTTCAGCAGCATGTCCTTTGCAATATTTGGACCACCCAGCACTCTGCATCGTTATCTGTCTTTATCTTAAATGAGAGAAAATGCTGTATGTAGTTTCATTGATTACTGAGTTATTCTGATTAATAAAAAGTAGCAACAATATTATAGGCATTCATTTAATACTTGCACAACCTTATAAGATAGATGCTATCATTTCTGTTTTGAGCCCTAACAGGTAGAGTGCGGCAGAGAAACTGGTTAGCGGCAGAGAAAACATTTAGACCCGAGAGGTTTGTTAGAGCCTCTGCCATTCTAACAGTTATTAAATACTGTTTCTTATCAAATATATCAGCTAATTTAAAATTATAAACTGCACCTACATTGATAACTTTTGAAAGTATTATTTGAAAGACTTTCAACATGCATGAAGCACCTACTTTACGCAAGGCCTTTTCGTCTGACAGAAACAGTAACCCCAGTCCGTTGTCACTGAACACATTTCGCTCTTTTGAAATGGCACTTCAGAAATGGTAAGTGTCTCATGGTGATTGTTAGGATTCTCTGCTATTGTGTTCCACTCAAAAAAGATGAATTAACAAAATTCATAATTCTGTATACTAGAGCTTCATTTTATATATCCCTAAAATATGGTTCCTAGCTAGAGAATGTGCAACATTCTTCCTGAAAATGAAAATAATGCTTTGAACTCATTTAGGCAATTTTAAATGCTTGATTTGTGCAGATATAGACATAAAATTGATGAAATTGTTTGTGATATTGAGTAGGTCTATCACAAAAATAGAGGAATGCAATGAACTGAAAAATTGTATTTCCAAATACACATATTTTGCATATATTTTGCTGTGGTGAAAAAGAAAATAATGAAAAAAATGATTTAAAAAAGACCACTAAGGTTAGATTCGTTCTACATAATGTCAGATGCAAAGAGTCATAAAAATGGCACTCAGTGGAAAATAGAAAAACTAGATTTTTGGATCAAGTGCTGATATTTATATAATTAAAGCATATAACATCTGTAATTTTTTAATATTTTAAGTCAGAATACTTTATACAAATAATTAAATCATTATATGTACCCAGATTATTATGAGGATGCAGTGAATATTATCAGAAAAGCCCTTTGCAAACAACAAAGTGCTATAGAAATATAATTTAATTAATATAGAATATTCTAAAGTGGTTCCTGGGGAAGTTAAGGTAGTTATTTTAAAAAAGCACTAGTGATCAAACAAGTTTGAAAATCACCAAATAAGACAAATAAGACAAATAAGACAAATCTCTTAAGAATCCTATGTTAATATGTATCTGAATCAGTAGGAACAGTGAAGATTCAGACTTTACTAAATATATTTCAGCATAAAATATAGGGTTTTCTTTCTTTCTTTCTTTCTTTCTTTCTTTCTTTCTTTCTTTCTTTCTTTTGTTCTTTCTTCCTTTCTTTCAGACTCATATGAATATATGAATAAATGTTCTTCAGGATACATTTGGGAAATGGTGATAAATTGATAATTTGAGGAGAAAAGAAACAATTTGTTTTATAGTCCTGCATTTTCAAGATGAAAATGATATGTTATGCTAACTTTTTTAGTTCATAATCAGACCGAGAAAGACAGTACCTTTTGGAAACTCTGGGATTGGAATCAGAAGGATTGAATTTTGGTAGTAGAAATATCTAAAAAAAAAAAACCCAAAAAACAAAAAACAAGCATTTGAAAATAGAGAAATTGTGAGTGTCAGGACCAGGGACCAAGATCGCTAAGATTTAGCTCAGCTTCGGCAGCAAGCTGGACACAGGTGTACTGAGAAGCGGGTAGACAAGGTGGCATCAGGGGGACTTTGTGAGCCAGGGCCAGGCTGAAACTTCCACAGAGATGAAAGTGAGCTGATGACAAATAGCCAATTAGCTTTCAAAGGGCAGGCGGAAGCTGGAATACAAAGCCAAAGAGTGAATAAGCCAAACAGCAAAGACTCAGAAAAGCTCAAAGGAGAAGAGAACACAAGAGAAAGACAGTCAGAAGTGCACCTGCATGCATGGGAAGTGAGGTAGGTCAAATGGAGGGAGCGGCATCAGCTATCTTGACAGACCTGGGCAAGGGACCTATTCAATGAGTTAAGAAGTGAAAACTTGGTAATGTTGATACCATGGCCACAGTCTGTCCTACCCAAGGAAACTGATGTCTCTTTTTCTCTAAAATATATGCTAATTACTGAGAGTACATAAATGAAAGCTGTAGGCAGGTATGTCCATAGACATGTCTTAAAGGATCTCAGAGAAGATTCTAACCAAATGTTAATATAGAAGCAAGCATGGTTAAGTGGACTGGCGCTTTCCAAGGGGCATACTATGCCAGTGAATTACATTAGCAGCATAAAACAAAGGCACTAAATACTTAAACTTTGCTTCGCTGAGGCATGTTTCCCCCACAGAAATGCTATTATAATAGTGAAAGAGGAAATAAATGAAAGTCTTGCTCTAAGTAAAGTTATTTTATGTTGACATTAGTTGGCAAATGAATACTTCATCAATTAGAGAGATCTCAATCATGAAATAAAGATTGGGCGACCTACTGATCGCAGCACCACTGACTGTAAGGAAAAACAACAAGGGTCTCTAGGACACAGCACAGCAACTGGAGCAGGTGAGCTTCACTGATCAAGAGTGTGGGCTGAGCGGGTTCTCTAAAATGTGGCATGTGAACAAGAGACAGGAAGAAAAGAGAAATAGAGTTTCCATCCTATTTCTTATGTGTTTCATCTTAAACCAAAAAAAATATAAAAATTGTATTTTCTAAATATTTCATGTGTGTTCAGTGTTCAGTAACACTGTAAGGGGTATAGATTTTTATAGAGCAGAACCACAAATTTAGACAACAGCCTGTACCGGAAGCTCTCCTTCAAGACAGGGATGGCCAGAACTATGCTGGTCAGCTTCGGAAGGGCTTCCCATTCCAAAAAAACATCCCCTGTAAAGAGCAAGTCACCTCACTCCCTAAATGGTCTACTAAACAGTGTGGTAAAAGTCCCCTTTCTGGGGAAGCTCATATGTGGAGTTCCCTTTCCACTGCTCACTGGCTGTGCAATCTTTAACAAGCCTCTCAGACTTTCCATAGCCTCATAAAACAGACATAATTTAGTTACTGAGAGAGCACCTTTAAAGACAAAATGAGATCACCAATTAAAACTGATTCTCATTTTTATCTGAAAGCCTTTACAAATGCTCATCTTATTTGGAATCATATTCCCCAATTCTGAATTTTACCCATTGGTATATGTTTAGCTCATATTTTTAGAGGAAAATTTTGTCATTCTAGTCCTTGTATTTCATTAATACAAAGATAAGTAATATGTCACAAATTTAAATTTATTTGCACACAAGAGGAGCAGAAGTCATTTAATTCTCATTATCATAACAAAAAACATGAATGGACCTGCTGTGCACATACAATTCCTGTGAGTCCTGCTGTTCAGTTTTTCATCGGTTTCAAATACTGCTAGCAGAAGCCTCCAACTTCCCACATTTCTGTTTATTGCTTTGGAATATTGAATCCATGACAAAGAGGGCATCAGTAATCATACATTCAGACAGACACAATGCCAAATATATCTTTCAGCTTCTTGTATGTGGCATTGTATTTTATTATAACAAGTCTCAAAATATTTATTTGAATTTTAAACATTATAAAGCCATTTAAATAACTTCAAAACCACAAAGCGTCCATCCAATATTTATGGACCATTGAAGCTCTCCTTTCCCAAACTCTACCTTGTCCTTCATGAACTCCTTCCTATAGCTGCCAGAAGCTATAGCTTTTTGTATTTTTCATGATGTGTTGTATGTAAATCCTAGCTTACTAGTACTTCATAATGGGTTAACATGTCCTATTGTTTTATTTTAGGGAATTCTTTAAAAAAAAACATTTATAGAGAGCACTGACCACTCCCCCCCCCCCGAAAGTTACTCAAAATTAGAATGAATGAAAATGTAGGAACAATTTCTTTGGCATTAAGTAGATATACCATGAATAACATAAAAATTTGTAGCCAATGTGGAAAACAGTATGGAATTTCCTCAGAAAACTAAAAATGGAACTGCCTTTTGACCCAACAATTCCACTACTGGGATTATACCCTAAGGGCCCTGAAACACCAATTCAAAAGAACCTATGCACTCCAGTGTTCATAGCAGCACAATTCACAATAGCCAAGTGCTGGAAACAACCTAAGTGCCCATCTACAAATGAGTGGATCAAGAAACTATGGTATATTTACACAATGGAATTCTACACAGCAGAGAAGAAGAAGGAGCTTATACCCTTTGCAACAGCATGGATGGAACTGGAAAGCATTATGCTAAGTGAAGTAAGCCAGGTGGTGGGGGACAGGTGCCATATGATCTCACCTTTAACTGGAACATAATCAATAAAAGAAAAAAGCAAGAAAAACATAACCAGAGACATTGAAATTAAGAACAATCTAACAATAGCCAGAGGGGAAGGGGGAGGGGACAATGGGGAGAAGGGTTTTCAGGAACCACTATAGAGAACACATGGACAGAACCAGGGGGAGGAGGGAGGCAGGGGAGGAACGTGGGGTTGGAGGCCGTGGGGGGAGGGGAGGGGAGAGGATGCAGACAACTGGAATTGAAAAACAATAAAGCAATAAAAATTAACTTTTTAAAGATTAATTTTGAGGTTAGATGGCCATATATATGTAACATTCATTAAATTATACAATGTCTTTTTGTTAACTGCACCTGAAATAACCTGGTGGTCTTGTTAATTTTCTGATTACATTGGATAGCTCATCATTTTGATATTAGAATCTTACTGGTGTAAGCATTTTTAAAGGAGGAAGGTTGCTTAGGAGGATATCAGTTTTGTAATATACATATTTTAGATGAGAAAAAGAGAAAATTTCATTGTGTAAATATCCCATAGTTGTTTTATCTACTCCTCTATTGACAGACACTTGGGTTGCTTCCATATCTTGAGGATTGTAAATAATGCTGCAATGAACATACGGATGCTTATGTTCTTTCAGGTTAGTGTTTTAGATGTCTTTGGATATACAATGGAATTGTACTCTGGCATAAAAAAGAAGACAATTTTACCCTTTGCAATAGTATGGATGTAACTGGAGAACATTATGCTAAGTGAAATAAGCCAGTCAGAGAAAGACAAACACTATATGATTTCATACATATGTGGACTCTAATGAACAGACTGAACAACAAGCAAAACAGAGACAGACTTATAGAGAGCAAGATGACAGCTATTGGGGGCGAAGGTGAGAGGATGGAGGGACTGAGCAAAAGGAAAAAGGACTCATGGTCATGGACAACAATATGGTGATTGCTGGGGGGAGGGGGGTGCAAGGGGGCTAAATGGTAATGGAAAATATAATACAGATTAAATTTTTTAAAAAAGATAAATAACTGAGTCCCAGAATGTTGATATGATTTGTCTGCCCTCAAAACCAGATTTCTGGACTTTAAGTTACACACTCAGCAAACTACATTAATGCTGGGCACGCTTTCCTTTGTCCTCTAAGGACTTTCTCTAGAAATGTCCTTCTCAGTTTTGCTTTCCTCATTAAGTTTCTGTGTTTGGATAGTGAAGATTCCCTTTGATATTGTAAAATTATAAAAACCTTGAAAGATGATTTAATATCCAAGCAAAGTATGAACATCTTTTGATTCATTTTGAACACTCGAAAATATATTCGCATTATGAAGGGTGGAAACTCTGCTACGATCATACTTAAATTAAGTTTCATTACTTGATCTATTTTAGATAAGCTTTGTAACTGAACTCTTCATGTAAGCTTACTGATTACTGCATTTAAAATTTTGGAAGAGTGGCTTGGAAATCAGACTATTCCTTCATATTAACAAGTGTTTCCCAGAAGTCTGGAGGTCCCTTGATCCTTGAATTTTTTCCCTCTAGTTCTAATGTAAATAAATTGTCCAGAGGGCAAGAGAAGTTAATGGTTTTAAAGAAGTTATGAGTTTTATGTCTAGAATACATGCTTTTAAAATCTAAAATGGACTAAATTAAATATGGCTTATTTAATTAAGAAACTTAAATGCAATTGCTTTCTTACACATTTCCTTAAAATTAGTATTGAAATGAAGTTGTGTAGGGTCAGCTACAATTTTGACAAAGGTCAACACTAAAGTATGCAGTTCAGCAACTCAATTAATTCTACTAATTTGGATGAAATACTATGCATACCACCTTAAATTAGCAAATGTTTCATGAAATAGACCAAAAGGTCATTCCCTAGGTGATGTTGTAACATTTTTCTTCCTGTTAGTCATTTATATTATGCTTCCCTTTATGAAATCTGAAAAACTTTTTAATAGATTCAATTATAGAGGTGAATTACCACCAATAAGGCAATGAATACACATGTAAGACACTTTTTAAAAGTTGGTTAGCCAATCTAAGTTAATTCTTAGAGTGCTCATTGTTTACTTGCTTCTACTATACCAAAACATTTCTTCAAAGATTATCATCACTAGTGCTTGTACCCTTGATAGAGTATTAAACATCACAATTTTAATGCTGAATTTTAATCAGTTTGTATAATATGCATATTAATATGAAGGGAATTTACTCAATGTGTTGAAAGCAACTGAAAATGGACATAAAAACATACAACCATTCTAAAAAATATTATTTTAGTAGAGAACATTGCCAAATGACATAATGTTCATTTTAAGTTACTAATAATATTATTACTATTCCCAAGTAAAGAATTTGAAAAATCTAATGCTACCTAGACAAAAAATAAAAATTAAAAATATTTTGCTTGTCAATGTAAATTTATGGAATCTACCAACATTTATCACAGTTTGCAACTGATCAAGCAATGTTACTTTATCTTTCATAGTTTTATTGGAAATGACATTTTGAAACAAGTAGAGAATATGTATGTAGATCTTCATTCTTGGTTAAAATTATGCTTTCCTGAGTTTACACAAATTACTGGAAAGAGAAAGAAGGAAGCTACCTCCTGCTGGATACTTACTACATGTCTCTCCTCTTTTCTGTATTTTGTCTTATTTAATCCACCTTAAAATCCAACAAAATCTCAGGGTCTTCTATTGGAAAACTAGCCACAGAAGATAGTCTGCTCCTAAAAAATCTCAGTGAATTAAAGGTCGTTTTATTTTTTAACATGGAGAAAATCTATTCCAACCATATGTCAGGAATGTCCAGCTATGAGTCAGGATTGAATGGCCTATGATCTTTCAACTTAAGTGTAAAAATTTTTTAAAGGCAGAAACTGTAGTTTAATAAAAAAAAAAACAACAAAACTGTGATTTTGAAAAACACATTGCTAGAGCTTCTTGCTCAAGATTTGGAAACAACCAATACATCAAAGTGATGAAACATTTTTATCAGAGGTGTGAAAAATCCTTCTCATTCAGTGCTGCTTGTGGACCTAACATATTTTTGCCATGTTTATATAGGAAAACCATAATAATTTCATGATTAACAGTAGCTCAAGGAAGCTGCTAATCAGTTAGGTAAGATGACTTCTAAAAATAATAAAGGAATATTTGCTTAAGAAGCTCTGAGATTTTGACCATATAGAAGAGACTGGAAGAAACATTAGAGTAATAAGAAGAATAAAATGTTAAAGTGACATTTGAAAACATAAAAATTCCTTAAAATATTTTTGAGTTTTCATTTAGAACAATTGTATTTGCAGACATTATCTATTAAACTGGGTTTGGAAACACCTATTAAACTGAAATAAGACTTTCATTATTAGAGGGTGCGATATATAGTTAGTGTATAAAAGAAATTTATTTTAAAATAAATAAGCAAGAGATTGATGATGAAGGAAAGGAATTTAAGTGACAAACACACTTTTTCTTCTGAAGAGCTGCTTATCAGAGTTAATATATCTTATTTAAACGCACAACTAAAACTTGTAAATGTGGAAACCTCAAATAAGGATAGTAATTGATTCATGTCAATAACTCAAAAATAAAATCACCCTATATACTATCATTAAAAAATGTTAATCATATTTTCCACAAACACACTAACAACCATAGTAGTGTACAGTTGAACAGATTATATTCTCTTGAGAAGACACTAAAAATGATAATAATTCTGGAGCGTTTTCTTGAACGATGTCAAAAAAGAAAAAAATAAATGTAAGTAAAGATATCAATTTACCTTGCCTTGAAGATTCTAAATATGTTTTGACATAACAAAAAATAGACATACATTGGAAGAACTGGTCCTTGAATTGATAATCTGTCACCAACAGATTGAATCAATTTCAGCATGCAAGTGACTAAGAAGACAGCTGAAAAGCCATCTTAAAAAAAAGTGATGGATGCATTGATGTGTGCACCTTTATTCATACAAAAATATTTATTTTTATCTTTCCAAAGAAATTTGCAATTTACAAGCCCTTCCTATGGATATTTCTAGAATCTATCAACCTGTCTGAGTTACTTACAGTTTGTAAAATATTTTGTATTATTCTGCACGGCATTATCATTCACAAATAATATTTAATCTGATGCATGACAAGAATATTTCCAATTTAAACATACTATACAGCAACAAGAACAAATTTAACTTTACATTTAATTCTAACAAACGGAAAAAATGTTTCCATGGTTTTTCAAATTAAGAACTTGAAACGTGGCCCGGCTGGTGTAGCTCAGTGGATTGAGCGCGGGCTGGGAACCAAGCAGTCCCGGTTCGATTCCCAGTCGGGGCACATGCCTGGGTTGCAGGCCAGGTCCCCAGTGAGGGCCATGTGAGAGGCAACTACGCATTGCTGTTTATCTCCCTCCCCTCTCTCTAAAAATAAATAAATAAAATCTTAAAAAAAAAGAACTTGAAACATCATAAAGAGTATGTATTATAATTTATCTCCTATATTATAAAGGCCAGATCTTTACTGTGAGGTTTCAGTTTCTTTTTCAAATATGATGTTAAATTTGAGGTTATTAGCAATTGGCCTTTTAAATTCTAGGTCACATTTATATGGTGTATAGGCCTAAATCAATAAATTCAATTATATTTTGAAGTATTAATTAATTAATTCAACAAATATTTATTGAATGACTACCATGTGTCAGGTATTGTGACAAGCATTTAGTTCGGTGCTGGACAAGAAGCTGAGAAAGACAAAGAGACAGACGTGGCCCCATCCCTCCTGGAGCAAACAGTGAAGCATGAAAACACGATTTCCAGTATAGTGTGATAATGCTACCAGAGAACACAGATGACGCAGAACTAAGTCTAAGGGAGACAACTTCAGCCGGATATAGCAACGCCTAATTAAAACTGGAAGTGGTGGCGGTGGCTTACTGTGGATGCACCCCGACGAATGTGTATCCAAACTGTAGCGGAAGGACTACACCAAATCAGGGCTGGGGATGCTGGGGGTACAGGTGCTTTTCCATTATTTTCCTCTAGGAAGAGGACATTTATAAAGGGATGGGAAAATAGTGAGTGTTTCTTTGAGAAACTGAAGCAAATTTAGTGAAGTGTACTGAGAGAGGAAGTGGGGCTAAATCATACAAAGACTTTCAGGTTATACTAAAAAGTCTATATTTTATTCTGAGGCTGATAAGAAGCAACTGAAAAGTTTTCAAAAAGGAGTAAGAAAATCACATTTGTAATTGAAAAAAAAAAAGATCATACTGGTTACAATCTGGGAAATAGATTTGAAAGAGCAGGACCAGAAACTGGAAAGCGGTGCACCCTAGGGTGTTTAGCCAGGAACACAGAAGTGGTAGTGGGGATGGCGAGAAGTGGAATGGTTTTAGAGTAGTTGAAATAGCCAATACTTATTCATTAGCTAATGTGAGTGTGTGGAGCGGGGGAAAGGGAGGTTGGCAGGAAGGTAACAGGCAGAGGAACGGTGACCTGGAGGACTTTGGGGACCACCAGCTGGACAGCTGGAAGAAACAAAGTATGGTGTCATACAAACCAAATAAAAGTAATGCTTTTCAGAAGAGGAAATATCTTAAGAGCATAAACAGGGCGGTGTTTGCTCACATGCCATCACTATTTATCATGCTGTGTGGCGTGTCATGGGTGCAGTGCAAATAAACGTTTGTCAAATGAATGATTTGATTTAGTAAGTACCGAGTTCTGGGAGGATGAATATATTTCAAAATCAAAACACTCATAGAATACTAAAAAGAGGAAGACATACTTATTTATCCATAAAGCATGGTAGCTAATGAAAGAGTGCAATAAGGATCCAGATCAATAGAGATGCAGATATAAAGTTAGGGAAGAGTAAAGAAAAAAGTAAGTATTTCTAACTTTGAGAATAGGGGAAAATAAGGTCAAGTGAAGAAAAGACTGTCTGTGCTTTTCTTCTATAACCTAGCTCTCTTATGAGAGTGTAATCAAATTGCTCCATTGCCTAGCAACCACAGGGAAAGAGCTAATAAGTCATGATTCATGGGTCTATGGGAACAATCTTCAGGTCAGTGGCATGATTTTAAGGTGGTTTAGATTCCTGCTGTGACACTTTCAAACGCATATTGACATGAAGCATTAGAATAGAGGAGAGTTAAAATGCAAATGTTCTCGTAATCAATCAAATTGACCTATATGTAGTGTGATCTGGTACAGTCTGCTGCATCAATCTGACAGTAGCATCTATAAATCAACATTGGAGTAACAGCATGCAAACATGGTTTCACAGGAATTTTTGTTTTACCAATTTAGTTAAACCACTCAGGGAGGCACATTTAAATTAGCATAAAGGTAATGACTCCAACCTTCACCTAACCAACAGGCAATCTTTTATTTTTTCTTTTATTTTTTATGACTTTATTTATTTATTTTTAGAGAGGGGAAGGGAGGAAGAGAAGGAAACATCAATGTGTGTTTGTCTCTCAAATACCCCCTACTGGGTACCTGGCCCACAACCCATGCATGTGCCCTGAATGGGAATAGAACCCTTCAGCTCACAGGCCAGCACTCAATTCACTGAGCCACACCAGCCAAGAGAAAATCTTTTTAAAGAAAAGGTGCAGTGGGTGGTGAAACAGTTTTGGAAAACATTACCTGTAACCATTGTGACTGGTCATTGTGGCCCGAAGTCCAGGCATTCACTTTGCCCTGCTTGTCCAGCCGAGCTTTCCTTGGCTCCCAAGTGAACATGTCCATATTGAGAGTTCTGAAAATGCTGGAGGCAGTGATCTGATAGTCTTGGATATGTCCTGATTTCATCCCCAGAGGCTCAGAACAGCCTGCAGGAAAATGAGGACTCCGTGAGAAAAAATAATTTATTATCCTGGAAGTTTTCTGTCTTTATTTTGGATAGGCAAAAGAAGATTAAGCATAATACTATTCATTTCCCCAAAGAGAGAGGATCTAAATTAAAAAAAAAAAAAAGGCTATAATCAGAAATAACTCTGGAACAAAATCGAAAACGAAATAGCCAATTCAGTTTATTCTGTCTGAATATATTTTGGAAAAATTGAAAACAACACAGTCGATTCAAACTACATTTCTGTGACAGATGATTTTGCAAAGTGGAAACAATGCCGAAGTGCTCTCTCCTGCCTCATTAATGATGGCCACATGACTGTTCCCTCGTTTTCAACGGTTTCATTGTGTTTTCAAAAATGGAACATTTTCTCACAAAGGAAATCTGGTTTTCTTTTGTTTGTTTCCATAATCCTGCAAATGAAAACTCCCTCAGTACAAAGGTATTTTCACAAACTGCTCCAATGGTATGTTATAAGCTGGACAGCATTTTCTTTCCCAAGAAGTGTCTGTAATCTTTATTACTGGTTCTTCTAGCTCTAGCATGGCTTCTTCTGGAAGATGAGAAGCTAATATTGATTCAATGTATTTCATGTGCCAGGCATTGTGCAAGTGTAGGATTTAAACAAATAGATAACAGAAGAAAGTAAACTAATTTTAGGAAAAGCCGTCACAGGGTCAGCCTTTTTATACATTCATATATTCTGATCAGACTCAATAACTTTTAGTATCAGATATTTTTGGAAGATTTTCAGTCCTGCCACATATGTTTTAAAGTTTGACATGGTGCAACATTTGGGTTTGTCTATCCTTGAAAAAGTGTGTCTCTGTGTGTGTGTGTACACATGAATTCCCAATCTCAACTTAAAATTGTGACAAAATTCCATCCATAAAGCCTGTGATAGGAAGCATGATTCTATTACCATGTTAGCCAGTGGGTGCATCTTCCTTATGTAAAACTTGCATTTTGGCCAAGGAACACACAAGGTGAGTCTGAGCATCAAGAAAGCCCGGGTAAAGGAAGACTTCTGTGATCAACGCCATCTTCTGTGCTGGCTCAGTCCCCCACTTACTCTCTGTGTGGGCCTGTGCCCATTGTTTAACCACATTGTATCTCAGGTTTGCATCTTTAAAGTAGTAATAAAATAGAACCTACCTTAAATAAATGTTTTGAGAAATTATTTAATAAATATAAAGTAGAAACCGTGCCTGCATATAGCTAGCATGTCAGCTGTTTTTATTATTTCTGTAAAGCTCGTTCTAACAGATGACAATGTTAAGACTTCAGACCAGCCTATCAGCGAGTACTAAAGAATGTCTGAACACTGGCTATAGTTTCTAAAACTAAGCCATTTTAAGTCAAGGTTCTAAGAGAAGTGGCTTAGAATTTTTATTGAAAAATAACTCTTAACAACAATTAATTCCTTTTGGTCTTAATCAATCTAGACTAGTTCTTCCTTCCTGAGGCTCCTCCATGTCTACCTTCAATTCTACCTTCTGAGAAATGCTTATCCAATGTAAACATGACAAAAAAAGTCACAGAGGGTTAGCTGCTCATGCCTTAGTACAAATTTTGTTGGGCTTTAGGGATAGGAGACATATATTCTAGGTCCCATATAAAAATAGTTCTAACTCTTAAATACAAATTCTGGAGGAGAAAAATTTCTTTATGCTAAGTGAAATAAGCAAATCAGAGAACAACAAATACCACATGATTTTACTCATATGTGGAATCTAAAGAACAAACTGAACTAACAAGGAAAATGGGTACAGATTCATAGGTGGAGAACAGGATATCAGCTAGTGGGGGGAAGTTAGGGGATAGAGGGATTGAGCAAAAAAGAAAAAGGACTCATGGACATGGACAACAGTGTGGTGATTGTTGGGGGAGGGGCATAAAGGGACTAAAAGGTGATGAAAAAATAAGAAAAAAGAAAAGAAAAATTTTATGGCAAATCTCAAAGATTGTAGAAAGCTCTAAAGTCTTAAAGTCCTAAATCATATCTCTCTCAGAGAATTTAGGGGATTTTCTTTTAATAACATGCCATTTATCTTTAGGCAGTTCTAAGATAACATGTATTGTCTATATTACAGATTTCCGACTTGTTCTTATATTGCTTCCACCAAGTGCCCACCCTCGCCTTGCCCTGCTACTGGAGTCTTTGTTAAACTTTGTTTCCCTTGCTGAAGAGATACAAAGGAAACAGAAAGGTGGTTAAAGTTCTTTTTTCCTTTTGTGATATAACCGTATTTCAAATATTGCATAGAAAAAGCATGCTTTTACTTTGACCATTTCTAATTCTTAGACTTCATTTCATAGCCACTCTATTCCTAGTACTTAGCCCAGAGGAAGTTCTGAGTAATTTGTTCAAAGAATGAATGAGTGACTATTCCCTTCCTAGTTACGGTCGTGATCCACTTCATTCTAAACATCTTAAATCATATCTCTCTCAGAGAATTTAGGGGATTTTCTTTTCAAGTGTCGGAAAAGATTAACTGCTGATCTTTTAGGCAGGCTGAGAGATCTTATAACAGTTTATTGATACAATAAGGCAACCTTGGGCTTCATAGTGTTGCACTGGATTGTAAGAAATAGTTTGGTATGTTACGTTACTGTTTATTTCGAAATGTAATATCTAATCTCTTTCAATTTGCCTCACAAAGCTCCCTTCTTATCCATATGATTTCATACATATAAATTAATTAACTCTAACCAGCATAGACAGCACTTGAACAAAATGAAATATTAACAATGGAATTGATTATTTCTATTGTGAGGTGCCCTAGCTTTTAAAAGCATCCATTGAGTGATATTATTCTCTGCAAGCAAGTTCAAAATCAATTTGTGGGGTAGGGTGATGGATACGGCTTCTTTTGGAGAACATAAAATCTGTGAAGTGTCAGGTGTAACCACTTGTCAAACTTGAAAGTAAAATACATCCACACCTTAGGGGTGTAACTCTGCTTTGTATGAGAGACTGACCTTCATGAAGCAAACAACTGAAAAATTGGGGAAGGCGATGTTAAGCAACTAAAAACCACGGAGCTTGCAGCAAACCTCATCATATTGTGGCTTCTTCTTGATTGCTTTATGATGAATGACTTAGGGTTGACACTGGCCTGTGGTGATATACTGACATGCAATATAAACACTGCACAGCAATTCAGTTCAGATTTACCAGTAGTCAGTAAGCTGATTTGACTTATCAAAATTAGGAAAACTTCCCCATTAGGATAATTAATAATACTAAAAACATATGCTGGCTGTTTCATAAAAGACACCCATATGTAATATGAAATGTGATTCTTAAAACAGATTCATTCATCTATCTGTCTCTAACTCTTCAATGTAATGGGTTCATTTAAACTTTGTTTTTTAATAGTAACTTTTATTTGCTTAAAAATATTTTTTTCAGTGTCACAAATAAATCTAATAAGAGAGACAGACTTGAAATACACATTTTAACCAATATGCAACCTCTCGAATATTGGTTAAATATTTATTAGAATGAATAAATAGTTATCAGTTGTCCTCTTGCAAGAATGTGTCCTCCTACTTTTAACTGAATAGCATTATTGTAAGACTATTAGAAGTCTATTATATTTTAAAGTTATGTTAAAAAAGTGGGGTACAAATGAATTTTTATTTTTCAAAACACCGTTTTTTTGAACAAAATAATTCCAGTCAGTACGCAGCAGAAAAGATAGTTTGTAAATGTTGACACTAAAATTATAAAAACAACTACCAAAAATATAACAATGAAATGTCTAGACAGTATTTTTCTGTTTAGTTCAGAATCCAGCTATATTGAAATGGGACCACTGTGAGATCCACGCATTAAGTCTTCATCTTTGTATCTAATACTGATGCTCTTTTAAGATAAGGATTATTTAATTCTGAGTCTTGATAGATTATCTTTGAGTTGGCTAACGACCGTTTGTACCATAAGCAAGATGGTTGATAACAATGGTCCAAGAATGAATTTATAGTAGCAATCTTCATTCTGAAGTATTGTTTCATTAAAAAACAAAAAACAAAACTAAGTTCTTACAGTAGGTGGACAAAAATAATCTTACTTTTCTATTCTATACAGCCTAAATGTAACTGCAATTTACGAAGTCAGGGAGATTACCATTTTTAATGAAATTTGTGACAAAACATAAAACACAGGTACTGCTAAAAACATTTAAATAAGCAAAAAGCTTCCAGTGAGATTTTGTCATATTTTTTTCTTTTTAGAAAAGATTTATTTATTTTTAGAGAGAGAGAAAAGGAAGAAGAGAGGGAGAGAAACATCAATGTGTGGTTGCCTCACATGTGCCTCCTACTGGGGACCTGGCCTGCAACCCAAGCATGTGCACTGACTGGGAATCGAACCAGTGATCCTTTGGTACGAAGGCCGGTACTCAGTCCATTGAGCCACACCAGCCAGGCATGTTGTACTCTCATTGACCACTCAAAGAAATACACTGTTCCTTCTTACATTAGTTCTCTTCTGCAGTATGTTTAAGAACTTGTTTATCCTACACATACAAACACACACACACAGAGTTTCTTACTAAACCATGCGCTAGACATTTTGTAGCAAAAAATTGAAAAAAATGCATGTTATTAATACTCTACAAAAATTTTTAAAGAAAATACTGAGCTAGATAAGACTCACCAGATAGTTCACATCCAAGAAGTTCCATTCTCAAAGTACAATGTCTTCGGCAAACTTGGGGATAAAGTCTTACATACTGAGCTTTTATGGGGGGTGTAAAAGAGTTAGCATAGGGTGTGTTGTTATCAACATTTCCACGGAACACCTGTGTAGAAAGATAATATAGAGTTGTAATTATTAATTTTAATAGCTCCTTTACCTATTTTTATGTATTGATCCTATGTCTCACTAAACATAATTTTTCCAAAATTGGATTAAATAATTTGGGGGTCTGGAGCATTTAAGGAGCGCCTTGTCATCAGCCAAATATACAAAATCTGTAGATGAAATACTTAAAGTTACTAACTGCTGTGGCCCACAGTATAGTCTGTATTCTACTATGAGTGTATTGCCAATTTTAAGGCCAGTCCTTCAAACCTTCAAAGTCAGAAGAATGACTCACTCATTTTTTGAGAAATGAGCACCTTAAGCCTTTCAACTTATCTGGGCCTGTCCATTTTGCTACATATACGTGTGTATGTGTATGTTGCATATATATGTAGCAAAATGGACAGACCCACATTAAGTTGAAATCTCTGTCTCTCTTTCTCTCTCTCTCTACACACACACACACACACTTTATTTTAGGAACTAGCCTTTCATAGTGTTTCCTGTTCACTCAGTCTCTCTACAGCTATGATCAGACTTATGACGCTTTAGGGTCTGATTCCTAAGATTGCTCCCTCATTGGTAAGTCCCAGATCATTGGATAAGAGACTCCTAATTATATATATATATATATATATATATATATATATATATATATATATATATATATATATTATATATAGCCAGTGAAAAACTATACTTCCCCCTAAAAATTAAGGGTTAAATATGTTATTTTTAATTCCTTTATCTCATTCTTATTTTACCTTTTATATAACCTGGTAATCAGATAACTTTAAATTCATTTAAGAAGATGATTTAAAAAATCTATTATAATTTGTTAGAATCTGGTTTAAGGAATTGATTTTAAATGGGATGAGCCGAAATCATGATATTTAAAAAAATTTTAAGAAAGTATTAATAAAAATTTGGGACTATGAGACTATCATATAAATGGCAAGGGGCATTGACTATTTATTTCTTTTAAAGTATTTTACTCTGTTAAGTAACGAAATTTTTCTTCCAATGTTAAGTATGTAAAGATATACATACTTTCTATCACTTGGCGCTTTGCTTTTAAAATAACACTTTTCCCTTTATAAGTAACAGTTTTGATCTATAGTTATTTGATTATGGAAAGTGTTAATATGTCAAAGCAATAAAATGAAATTGAAAATTGACTATTGTTAAAAACAAAACAAACAATTGTTATACCCATATTGTTAGCCTGTGATAAAGTGTTTACAAGACCACCAAATAAAACCAGAGAAAGTCTTACATGGTAGCTAGTATATCTTTATAACTTGGAGAAATTCCTTACCTCTTTTACCCCACTCTTCCAATTTTAAAAAAAATTATAAATTTATTTTCAGCAAACTGAAGCTTCTGCTGAAGACTGGTTATTCATTTGTAATCAATGATTATTAATGCAATTTGACTTTAAAATTAAGTATGTTATGTCATTCTTACCATGTCTTCATTGGTGCCTTTCACTTTGTACATTGCCCAAGTCTTTCCGTCATTACTATAGGCAATTTTGTAGGATTTTATATATTCCGGGCTTCCGATCCTTTTGGCTCCTTGGGTAATCACACCCGTGACTCTCATTTTTTTTTGTAAATTTATCTGAGGAAACAAGATAATCAACAGTTATCATTATGCTTTCAGGATAACAATATTGACACTATCCATTTTGGGAACAGAACATTTTTATTTATTAGTATATATTTAAATAATACATTAAGATACTTGCACTTTTTTCAAATGAAATAAAAAAATATACTAAGTTTAGTTTCAAAATCTTTCTTTAATGGAAATCAATGACTTTCTTTTTTCAAGTAAAGAAATGTTTGTGTACAAACTTTGAAAAGGACAGCGTGTCCCAAGGATATTAAGTATAGAAACATCATCTTGTGAGAATAACTTCAGTGACAACACAATGAAACTCTAAGGTCAATATAATTGTAATGGTGTCTCAAATGCTTTAGGTTTCTACACATTTATATTTAAAATAAAAATATGAAAATCCCCTGAGATCTTTCTGTATTAGGATAAGAAAAGGTAAAGGCAAGAATATTGACAAAAAAACAAAATAAACAGAAGTGTCTTCAGTTTCTGGATCTTTGCATTATTGTTTCCTTATTTTCTTCATTATAGGTTATAGAGGGTTTTTCATCAAATGCTCGCTTTTCTCTTCATTTCATCACATGGAGACTTTCTTTCTAACTGGTATTTTATCTTCATATTTCCTCCCCATTTTTAATGATCCAACAATAGATAGAAGAGTAAAAGTGTCTAATAAATTTGTTAATATTCTTCTTATACTTAAATAGGGGGAGCTCCTTTTGGTATTTAATGTATAATAATTAAATGCTCAAATAAAAATATTTTCTTCACATATGAAAAACATTAAAAATTGTTTTATTTACTTCAAAATGCCTTTATGCTATGTGCAAAATTATTATATTTAGTAGAAAGGTACTCTTTCAATATTCTTGAAACATTATTATAAATGTTTCCTCTTCAATTACAAATGAAAAAAATCTTATAATATTAATAATTCAGAGACCATTTTCCAGAGAAAACAAAAAATCTTCAGATTCATGTAAGTGATTAGGGGTTCTCACCTTCCAACAAGATTCTGAGAGTTAACATTTGGGATGGTAGAAGATGTGCGATTGGAAATCAGCCCCCCCGTAATCAGTTTATCTATCTACCTACCTGCCTATCTACCTACTTACCTACCTACCTTCCTATAAGATATTCGGAAAGTTAAAAATCGGAGCTAAGAAAGCTATCCTTACAATGTTTCCACCCTAGACAAGCACTGGGACTTATGAAAAGGTCCACAACATTTTATTTTCTTGGATTTATATGTGTTACATGTGTTGTTGTGTTAAGGGCGACCCTGAATCCTGCATGCAGGCAGAGCCCTTTTAGGCGTGTGAAAGTTTGCCAGTGTGGCAAGGTCCACCTTCCTCTCCGTTCTCAGTTTCTAGTCTCGCCTTCCTTCTCTGAGTATCATGTGGTTCCTCCCTACGTGGTGCTCACATGGCAATTCTCAGTCTCACTTACGTATAAAACATAAACATAAAAACGAAAACAAAACCTGGTCTTTCGATAAATTGAAGAACTGGGATCGGGTAGCCCTCGGGCCCTGACTGGTGGGCACGCCTCTCTTTCACTCTTGTGAAGCAGATCTCATAAACAACATTTTTGCGTTTGAATTCTGTGTCTATAGTCCCTTTGGTTTAAAACCAATAATGCTGAATGAGTTGACTCTGAGATCTAATTTTGCTTTTCTCATTTTAATATGCAGTCATCAAAGTTACTTACACATATACATTATATGTTCCATACTTTTTTGGAGGCTCAAAAAGAGAATATCCCTCAAAAAGGTAAATTTTTCTTATTACTCTTAACATTGATTTATATTTGTTTTCTTTTTAAGACTGATTTTAGAATTTTAACTGTGGGATTTGAAATTGATAACCTATGAAAGATAGTTTATTTTAGTGCATTAGATGAATTACCACATGGCTATGAAAGAGCAATGTTCTTCTAGCATCTTACGTATGGCACCCCTTTTCTCTTACTTGAGAAAATATATTACATATATTCATATTTGAGGCAGCATACAAGTCAGTAAGGAGAGGATAGATTATTTAGTAGATGTTGTTGGGGAAATTGATTCTCTATATAGAGAGAAATGAAGCTGTATTAGAATGTACTGAAGACCAAATGTGAAAAGTAAGACTGCTCATGTAATAGAAAAGAAATGTAGAAATGTATTTTTGTGACCTCATAGTGGAAGAAGCTGTTATTTTAAGGTCAATAAAGCACAAAATATGAAGCAAAAGTTTCTTTGGCTCCAAAAATAATTAAATATTTCTATTTAACCAAATGCATCTTCAAAGATAAAGTTAATAGGAAAAGTGGCAGGCTGGGAGAAGATAGGTGTGATATCAGAAAACTGACAGGGGCTTATTTAGTACACGAATTCTCATAATTTAGGCTTCAAGATTCCTTTAGTAAAATTATTAAAAGCTCCAAAGAGCAAATATAATCATGCAAGGCATTATGGGATATATATATATATATATATATATACACACACACATATATATATATATCATATGTACATAATTAGAAATTAATACTGACACATTTTAGAAATGTTTATTATTTTATTAAAGCATAACAATAATAAAAGAATTACATTTTAACATAAACGCCACATTTTATAAAAATAATTCTGTTGTCTAAAACTAAAAATTTAACAAAAAAGGGTTGTTTTACACTTTTTGAAAATCTCTTTTTCTGGCTTAAGAGAAGACACGTAGGTCCTCATATTTGTTTCTGTATTCAATCTATTGCAAAAATTTTTTTGGCTGAGGTATATAAAGAAAATCCAGCTTTACATTGTTAGAAAAAGGAGGGGTATTTTAATAACCTATTCAGATAAGTGTGTACATTCTTTTAAAAATTTGACAAGTGAGAAAAGAATTCACAAGCTGTGATTTCTTAAATTTTAACTGCACTGTGCAATCTGAAATTTCCCAGTGAGTTCTTCATATTCGTCATGTTAAAACCCATTGGTTTGTCGTGTGCACTTTGTATAGATCTCTCACTCACGCATGGTTTTGTAACATTACGTTTGGTCATTTGAATAATGTAAGCTCACTGAGCTATGCAAATTCTCCAAATGATGACATTTCATTACATAATATTGAAAAGTCACATTCAGTAATATCACTGCCAATCTCATCAGAAAAATATCTTTAAGTTTTGCAACTCTCAAGCTCACATTGGCAGTTACATTTTTCCAAAATTCTAATTGTCACTTGAAATTTCAAATGTTATCACTACCAACAATTACTATCAGCAGTTTCCCTTAATATGTCAGGATCACTTTATTTATTTTCAAGAAAATATCTGTCATATCCAGGTATGACTTGTCAGTATGCCAGTTGTTCTTTGAACTAAACATGATATTCAGATAGGGAGAGGTGAGGTCAGCTCTTAACTCACAGTCTCCCAAGTGATTTTCCTTGAGATTTGCAAATATAAAATGTATATGTGTGTGCATGCTTGTGTGCCCTTGCATAATACATACAGGCACTGTTTCTAAGAGTCAGAAGCGATGAACTAGATTTACACACAGCTACCTAAAAAACATAAGAATATGTGAAAAAGAACAGAATGAAATTTACACAATACCCTTTATGTAAATTTAAAAGCACACATGTACATCATGCACTTTCTATTAATTCACTTTTCTAAACACAGGGAAGGTGGAATGAAGGTCACACATCAGCTGGAGTAATTTGGGTGTCTTTATAAGGGAAGAGAAGTGAGAAAGAAAGAAGGTAGGGAATGAATACAATGCCATGAAGTAAAGAGCTTCATCCTTATTTCAGTGCTGACAAATGACATCCTAGGTGGGGGAAGGAATCATTGATTCTTTCCATTTCTCCTCTATTTTCCAGAAAAATGATTTAAGTATGGCCTTCTAGTATAGTAGTACTACTACATCCAAAAGTCTTCTGGGACTCATTCCCTAGTATAAAATTCAGTGCATAAAACATTTCTAACATACTTATATAATGATATACTTAAAATTATTTATGGTTGTTATTTAAGCAAAAGATAGTATTAAATAAGCAATTAGCTTTAAGGGTAGCTCTGTGAATAGCTAATAGTTTTTGTACCTCAAGCTTGCTACCAGAAGTTGTGATATGCATAAGCAGTGCATTCAAGGGTGGGTATGACTGGTAGCTGGTATTACTATATTAAAACAAAACAAAACAAAAACCCTCCATAAACATGAGATACAAAGAAACACAGTCTGCTGGAAGTAATTGCCTCCTTATATTTAATTGAAAAACAATCATTCAATTATTTAAATTTTGTAATACTTGGGAAGTGGAAGAATTAGATTTCAAAGAAACTCTAGGAAGGATTTGCCAATTAAAGATTGTTAATATATAAACTGGGGTATGTTAAAAATGTTAAGAATTATTTGAGTAAAATTGATTTGAATGAGGAAGTACCAAACCAAAAAGTGGTTAGGAATGCTCTAGCAACAGGAGAGACATTTATGGAGAAGAGGTGAAAGCAAACCAGGGAATTCCTTGGTTAGCCATATTAATTGCTTATATTATTTGGAAAATCCTATTTGGCTGTTTGTGGTTGTCCTTAGGTTTTTATTTCTTAACTTTGAGACATTACAGGCTTAGGTTTGGTTTGTTTAAGTAGGTTGTAAAGGCATTAATGCGAACCCAGTCTAATGGTTTTCATATTTAAATAATTTAACAAGGTAAATTAGTAAAAAAAATAAATGCTTAATTTATAACTTATTCTTAGGAAACTCATGTTGAGATCTAACATAGTGGTTATCTCCTTCATAATAACAGGTGTGTACACAAGCACTAGCTTGTGAGTTGATACATAAAAATGCAGATTTGGGAAAGATGGCGGCGGAGAAGGAAGAAGCGTGATCGCTTTCCTCCGGCCCACTGGCGGGATATCTGGCCGATTTTCTGAGGAGCAGAGCGATCACCCAGCTGTATTCCGGTGTGGGGGAAGATTGGCAACCAGGACTGCGCATAAAACTGAAAGATCAGCCGGTAGGGAGACTGCTTCGGAGGGAAGGGGTCCCTCGGGC